>JAPMOQ010019071.1:325296-341892 GCA_026543055.1 Argiope trifasciata
CACACACACACACACACACACACACACACACACACACACACACACACACACACACACACACACACACACACACACACACCTGCTTTTGCGCTCTATAGGATAGAATATTTGAAATACTGATACCATATTTGGCATGTATATATTTTAGAGGTTGAAAATCGTACCTCGGATTGAAATTTAAAAAAATAATCAGATATTTAATTAATTAAAAATTAAACTGAATTTTGACGCTTTTCCGCGATAATTTTGTTGATTAGATTTTATGAGATCTCATTTAGAAATCTTGTGAGAGATCTAATATATTTAGAATTAGATCATTTATTTTCTTTCTCGAAAATGCTGAAACACGGAAATAAATTTTGTATTATTTCAAAATTTAATTTAAAAATGAATTTTTAATGAAAATAATATTAGTGCAATGCGAATTTGTCCTAGATTTTGGTAATTTTTTTGAAAAAACTCTTTTTTAATTCTAATTCCAACAATATATTGTTGCCTTGAAATGAAAATCACTTTTATTGTTAACTTAAGCTTTTCCTCCCGTGATTTTTTTTTCACTATCGAAAACTAATTATTGATATTGAAATTGAAAATTAAAAAAATATGCATATATTTAATCTATGCATATTTTACTAATAAAAAAAGGGAATATGTGATGTATAGAAAATAGATGAAAGGGATATTTATATATTTGATATTGTGAGACTGTTCGAAAAATTCACGATAAACAGAGCTTCAGCAAGACAATTAAAATAACTAAACTTTAATATCATACAATTTGACGGTATCACGGGCATGAAGTTATGTCTAGACGGGTTATCTCAACAAATCAGCTGGTCATCTAAGACGATTAGTTTGTTATAAACTGAATACAAAACAACAGATTAGAATACAGAAACTTGATAGCAAATTAAAAATGGTATTATAAAGTAATCTAACTTGGTAATTTGTATCTAAAAACATTAACAATACTATTGAATGATTAATTTGCTTATTGTCGTCATTCGAAAAGAAGGTTTAAAAGCCCTTACTGTTAACTATTCCAAACATTTTAAGTTCAAAATTAATGTTATCTACATTAGCAAGGAAATAAAAATGTAAAGAAATTAAAGCATTTGAAAACATAGAATTTTTTTAATAGGAAATACTAGAAACATTAGACAAAAATTAATTTACAAAAAATAGAGAAACATTTATGATCAATGTAAGGTCCAGAAATCTGCATATGAATATAATTAACATGAAATAACTGTTATTAGGGGTCCTGATTACAATTATTTCATAACTACAGTTAATGAATAACTCTATAATCTAAGGAGATCTATGATTATTTAAGGAGCAAAAAGCTCAAAGGTATGTTATTTGAATACTCAATGAACCTTTCGAGTCCGGATGAATGTATTTCGCAAGCATCAATAAGAATTATTGTACGGTAGATGAAGCGGTAAATATATATGATTTTCACTCAAGAGCTCAATTGAGCAATTGATGATACTGAGAATCTAAAATACCAACGTTCCTAAATGGGATCATGACGGCTAAGGGGCTAATTATTATCATGAAATTATTTATCAGGTTTCAAAGGAAACATTTATGAATATAAAACTAATATACTAAAACGATCGCTCATTTTTGAAAGAACTTTATTTAACTCTCAGAGCTTTAATTCTGCCTCCAATCTTTTCTGAAAGTGGAAAGTATGCAAAATTTTTTGATTGTTTTAAAATATCATAAAGCTTCCAATAGAACTATATTTCATGAAAAAATTATATCAGGAATATATCACATTTAATATATTTAATTTACATATAAATCAGCTTTTCTAAATAAACTCAGATTTAACTCAGATATAAATTAGCTTCACTGAATAAACTCAGATTTAGATATAAGTTAGGTTTGCTAAAAAAATTAATATTTAAGTTAGATATAAGTTACTTTTACGAAATGAATTCAGATTTAACTTCGATATAAATTAGCTTTACTCAAATTTGGACATAAATTGGGTTTACTAAAAAAAATTCAGATTTAAGTTAGATATAAGTTACTTTTATTAAGTAAACTCAAATTTAACCTAGATATAAATTAACTTTACTAAATAAACTCAGGTTTAATTTAGATATGTTCGCTTTACTCAATAAACTCAGATTTAACCGATATGAGTTAGCGGTACTAAATAACTTTTCTTTTTTTAAATTTTTTATCATGGATGTCTGTTATTCACAAAATATTTCAAGATTCCTGCTTTTCTGGAAAAGTAAAATATAGCGAAATAAATATTAAAATTTCAAAACTAAATATAGAATAGAAGCGAGAAACAGTATGTTGTGATAAATTTATTCGTTTCTGGTGAAGCAAAAAATTAGTATTTTCTATTGTATAATAATTCATTATCTGATTCATGAATAAATACAATTCTAATAATTGAATTTGAATGCAGTTTTGTATTCTATTTCTAAAACAATGGAGTCAAAATCTTACTATTATTAGGTTAAATTAATAAAAGAACCTTTCGATTATATACTGAGACAATAAGACAATTCCCAGATAAAAAGACAAAAAATTATCATTCGAAAAATATTCGAAAGACATCATCATAAAAGTGCGACTTTGTAACAGGTGAAAAAGATATAGAAATGGAAATATCTTTTGTTTTCAGAAAATGCTCTTTTTCCGTCTTTTCAGAACGAAATATTCCCAATAACAATGGAGCTTAAGACGCTGCGGTTCTACAAGAATTTCTGTCGATGATCTTCCGCATCATTCCCCCTCCCTCTAGGGCGGGACCTGTGGGCGGAGCGTTGCCATGGAGACGCCCGCATCCCATTCCGCCGCACTCCATCCACTGCAAAGCTCTCCGGATCAATGAGACAGGCGCATGCGCAGAAGGCGCAGTCTCTCCGCTGCGTAATTTCTCATGATTTGAGATAAACTTAAAACTTATTGCCCATCATTTTTCTGGCTGCCAACTTGGAAAAGTTTAAAAATTGGAAGAATTTTCTCTCCTTTATCTAATGAAAGTCTTTTAAGTATCACTTATTTTAAAAGCTTCGAGAAAATGACCTTTTTTTTTTTGCTGTTTCGCTAGCGAGACGTTTTATGGAAAGCGCTTTAAATTTATTTTATGCTTTCTCATTAATACATCACTACGGCTATAATTAGGAAAATATACTCCATTGGAGGAATTTTTATTTGTGTAATAATCACTTTTGGGAGCAAAATTTATTAATAGTTAGATTTAAATATTTCTTTCATATATAAAAGAAAAAGTCATCGCATTTAAACAACTCTATTTTTTTTCTCTTTACTAATAATGTATATTCGTAATTAATATATGGCGTTTGTCTCGTTGTAATTAAAAAACTTATTACTTATACTCATTGTTATGTTTTATGTAATGTTACGTCAGTATAAATTGCAATAATCTGATGAAAAGTCAAATAGACACGTAATTATAAAACTTCTTCATTAAGTGATTCAAAGAAATTCTTCGAATTAAAGAATTATCATGAAAACGTATCGAATCTTGATTCAAAAAGTTTTGAAATCAGTTTTTGCAGTACTAGAATAGATCTTTTTTAAAAAAACAAATTTCCTTGATAACTTTAGACATTTATTATTCTTATAATATCAGATAATATATAAATATCTACTTGATATACTATCTTGGGTTGATAATATAATTATAAAAGCAATAAAAAATTTCAACTTTTATTCAATTGTACAGACATATTCCTTCTTTATTGAATTTTTTTGTAGGTTCTTATTGTGCGAAAATATCATTCTCAATTCTAGAATGTAATGCAATATTTTCTGAGAATTGAAATAGAATTTAAAAATGATTATCAAATCTAGTCGATCATTCTTTTTAGGTTGTTCTCTGTAAAGTAGTTCCTTATTGGAAATTACTCTGAGTGATCATTATTTTATTTCTAGGGTGGTTTGCTTGTTGCAAACTGGGTAATATTCAATATTTTTTCTAGAATAGTTTGCTTTTGACCATTACTCTGTAATAGTTATTTTTTTCTTTTTAGGGTAGTTTACTTTTGGTAATAGTTTTTTTTTCTTCCAAGGATAGTTTGCTTGTGGCGATAACGCTAGTTTAAAAAGATTTATTTTTCTTTCTAAAATAGTTTGCTTTTGGCAAGTATTCTAGATAATAATTATTTTGCTTTCTAGAGTAGTTTGCTTGAGTCCATTTATATAGGCAATAGTTGTTCTTTCTTTCTAAAGCCGCTGGCTTTTGACTATCCTCTAGGTAACAGTAATTTTTTTCTAGGGTCGTTTGTTTTTGGAAATTACTCTAGGTAATACTCATTTTTTTTTCTTTCTAGGGTTATATTGCTTCTGGAAATTATTCTACATAATTGTTAGTTTTTCTTTCTTGGATTATTTTCTTTTGGAAAATATTCTACGTAATATTTATTCTTTCTTTCTAAGGCAATTAACAAAGCAATGCTGCAATTTTAATTTTGTTTGGGAAAACATTCTCTTGGAAAAACTTCCCCTTTTATTTGTTTAATTTTATTTTCAACTTGTTCCATTCTTGAAATAAATAAATAAATTTAAAATAAATCCTCATTTGAATCATTCTAAACTGAAATATTTCATTAGAAAAGCTTTTACCCCTTGCAATTTTAAAATTAATCAAGCTTAAGATGAAAGAAAATTTTTGAAAAATGGGATTAAAAAAACGATTTATGGTTTTTTGATGCATTGTTAATTATAAACACTGTAAATACAAATTTTCTTTTCAAAATCTAATATATTTAGAGAAATAGAAAAATTTACTGTAAATTTTGTTGAAATTTAACCAAAATAAATAACACTCTAAACAGAATTGTGATGCAGCAATCCTATTTTTCTTTGCACACAAGTTATAGAATATAATGGTGAATGAAATGAATCAAAGTCTAAGAAACATTTTGATATACAAAGAAGTGATGGGTAAAAATATGCGTGTATATGTATTTTTCTTTTAAATTCACAACTTAATTTTTATAAAAACACCTATAAATCAATAAGTAATTCCCCCCAAATAAAAATTTTGGCTCATTTTATTACTCATGTTATTTAAAACACACGCTGAAATTTCTATGTAAATACATCTAATAGTTTTTGAGATATCATGTTAACGGGGGAAAGTTTTTGTGAACATTAAAGTTTTGAGAAAATTGAAGACAAATTTTAGCTGAAAAATATTTGTTTAAAATTCTTATATAGTTCAGGCCTTTCTTTTCTTGGGTAAAGATGAACTGTTTTGGAAAGAGAAAAGTCTGAACTACAAAAATAACAACAAAAAAAAATTGCCTTTGTGGTCGATAACCAGCATTTTTAACGTAGTCGGGTACCTTAACAACATACTTCGAGATCCTCTTCTAAGTCGGTACAGAGGTTAGATTTGTTATTCTCTTCAGATAAATTCCGACAATTTTATATATATATATATATAAACAGTAAGCTGACCAAGTTTCATCGCAATCGGCTGAACAGTTGAAGAAGGCATATGGGACATACAGATAAAAATTTTCATTTTTATTTATACAAATTTAAAAAAAATCTTTCTGTATTTTCCTTTTTCCATTTCAGTATTTTAATTGCCCAAATATGGCAGAGCCCAACTCAAAAATGCTTTCAAGTAGACGGATGAAGTTTGTTATATAATCTTGCCTGTACATCAAATTCTATAAAATTTTGAAAGAATTCCATTTAGGAGATATTTGCCTCTCAGATTACGTGATAACTTAGCTATAAAACATAAAAGACCAGATAGATAAAATTTGGTGCATTGTTTCAATATCATAGGTGTAGATATGTATCATATTTAGAGCCAAATACGTCAAGAATTCGACTGTCTTTCTGTCTGTAATTTCAGATGCATGAAAAAGCAATATCTCAAAAACGAAATGACTTTAAAAAAATAAAATTTCTTTACTTGATTTTGTGACTGAAATTCCAGTTGTATGGCAAATTTCGATGTTTTTTGGCCGGAAAAAAATCGTAGAAATAACAAATTCGATTTTCTGATACATGTATTTAAAGCACATTCCATTGATTTACCGCCAAAGATATTACCAACGATTTCTTGATAAGAGACTCTTTCTTAATTATTGTTCACAATTAATAAGCAGTTAATAATGCTCAAATATAGTTATAAGAGAGTAAGCGAGAAAGTTTCGGGAAGACCACACAAGTCAGTTTTACTATTTTGTTAAAAATTATTTTTAAATTTGAATTCATTTTTAATTTAAACTACTAAATTAGACTACAAATGGGATGGTTATAAGGATAGTACAGTTATAGTACAATAGTACAGTTATCTAAATTTTTTAAAAAACATTTCGAATCTCAACAGCATTTTTTCACCCAGGATTCATCTCCAAATAACTCTCAAGGGAAACAATAGATTCTGTATAAATGCTAAATCTAAGTGAAAGGCTAATATTTTGCAGTTATAGTAGGCAAATGTCATGCAAGTCATTCTTAGGGGTAACAAACGATTCCAGATTATGTGAAAGTTTTGGGATGACCAACTCTGGGGTTTTTAATTTTAATTTAATTTTAGGGTTTTTCGCAGTAACTACCAAAAATATGGTAGTATAAATAATTTTGCACCCTCTTAATTTTCAAAAATTATCGTTTCAACTATATGAAAGGTTTTTTTAGTAAAAATATGTTCTTCTATGTTTAATCAATTTTAAAAGAAAATATTTTAATCACTTTTTCTAAAATTAAGCTTGAGAATTCTGAACGAATATTAAAGAATCACGAGATACAATAAATAGTTTCCTTTATTACCATTCTGAAAGGACACCAAGTATTATAATTTTTAAAAAATGCACAAATCTAATATATATAAATGAATATTTGTTTGTTTTTATTTTATATATTGTCGTACCGCTCATCCTATTTCGATAAAACATTGCCAAATTATTGATTAATTGTACTTAATATTATTCTTTTCGGCTGAAGCTCTGCGCCGGTTACCAGCTAGTCTTCTATATAAAGCCCCGTTCTAACGAACCTTGATTCTTCAGACTGGCATGTTTCCCTCTGTTTACCCACTCTTGCGTCTCTCCGTCGGCACCTCGTAATTGAGGATGAGATGCTTCCGGTATGGCGCTTGGATCTCGGCAACCGGTGGGTACAATATTAGGTGGGGGTCTGACCCTTTCATCGATGAGGGACGAATTCCCTAAGGGGTGGTTACACTACCTGTACAAGTCCGCAGACGAGCCACGTGCTGCCCTTTGTCCCCTCTTGAGGTTTTCTGGTCACTTTGATTCCCGTCAATTCTACCGACCATTTGTCGGTAAACTGCCCAGGTATCAAAAGCCGGGGTCCCATGACCGTCCGTTTCACCGATTTGGTCATAAATCAGACCTCCGACCCACTGGGGGACCACACTCTCCCATAGCCACGAGGATGCGTTTCCCCTTCGACCCTTCTTTGTCTCTTTGATGCCTGGGCAGGTTTACTGACAAATGTTCGGTAAGTCGACGGGTCATCAAAGAGACCAGAAAACCGCAAGAACTGTCAACGGGCTGCACGTGGCTCGTCTGCAGACGGAGTATAGGGCATGGGACCCCGGCTAAAGCGGCGGTTACACTACCTGCACCAGTCTGCAGACGAGTCACATGCTGCCCTTTGACCCCTCTTGCGGTTTTCTGGTTTTCTTGGATGACCCGTCGATTTACCGACAATTTGTCGGTAAAACTGCCCAGGCATCAAAGAGACAAAGAAGGGTCGAAGGGGAAACGCATCCTCGTGGCTATGGGGGAGTGTGGTCCCCCAGTGGGTATGAGGTTTGATTTATGACTAAATCTGTGAGGCGGCAGGTTGTGTAACCTGGGCTCTACGAAGACGATTGTACCGTGGTCTGTGATGGCCATTAGAGCTCAACCACAGTTCCAGACAGATAGATAGATATTTTCTTAATTTTAAATTGTTTTAAATTAATGTTTTTATAAACTGTAATATTTTCAGAGTTTTCTCGGGGGAAAAAAGCCAAAATATCACTAAATTTTTTATAAATTAAATTTTTTATTAAAATTGAAAAAAATAAATAAAATAGAAGAGCATTCTGTCTTACAGAATGCTAACACACACTGTTTACACGTATATGGTATAGCGCTGTGTGTGTTTGTATTTACTCCAAGGAAATATTCTTCTTTAATTTCTTGTTTATTTTTCACACAGACACGCACACATATATATACAAAACATGAAGACAATCACATATGTATAAGGAAACACAGAATATAATACTAAAGAATGCCGCTAACAAGATAACACATAATATATTTAAAATACTGTTAACTAGAGCGAACAACGTAAACATCGAATTCTTTTTTTATATATTTTATATTTAAAAAATAGAATTATGCTGCTGCCAACGAGCGCACGTGAAAAAACCTTTTGCCGCTAACGGAGAGCAAGCGGGATGCCTGCTTGCACCAGTTTTACATCAACATCAGATATGGTTGTTTACAAAAAATAGACATATAAATAAAATAATTAACTAAATCAAAAAATTAAAAAATAATGAAATCACATAAACATACTCCCACCCATCAAGAAGTCATTCTTGATGCACAGGTAATATACAAAGTTTAACTACAGGTCGTTTAAAAAGCCCTTTCAAGGTTTTTAATGTAACTACTCTTATGGCCCCATCCTTACCAGGATGTGTAGCTACAATTTTACCTAGAGGCCATGTTGCTGGGGGAATATTGTCTTCCTTTATAATTGCAATATCCCCGATTTTAATATTTGGATAACAATCTTTCCATTTTCTCCTATTTTGTAGCGAACTCAAATAATCTATATGCCATCCTTCCAAAAATTTAATTTCATTGTTTGGACAATATCCCAGCGTTTCCGCAATGAAAGTGTAGACACTTCTAGTGTCTCAGGAGGACTAGTAATGACATCTCCAATTATAAAATGGGATGGTGTTAGAACATTTAAGTTGCCTATGTCATCATCATCTACACTAACTAGAGGTCTTGAATTTAATATCGCCTCTATTTGAATTAATAATGTATAAAGTTCTTCAAATGTTAAGTTTGAAGATCCTAAAACTCTCTTTAAGTGAAATTTCATAGATTTTACACCAGCTTCCCAGAGTCCACCAAAATGTGGACTCAAAGGAGGGATAGTATGCCATTCAATTTCTTGTTGTGAAAGAAAATAAGAAACCCTTTCATCTACATTAATTTTGGATAAATGTTTGTATAAATCTTTGAACTTCCCTCCTAAAAAATTAGTTCCATTGTCCGAATGAATATGTTTAGGTGTGCTCCTTCTTGAGCAAAAACATTTCAATGCAGCGATAAAAGCCTCAGACGTGTAATCAGTTACTAATTCTAAATGCAAAGCCTTCGTAGCAAAGCATACAAATACAACAATATAGCCTTTCGTGGTTTTGGATCCTCTACCTCGGTACTTCAATACAGAAATTGGACCTGCGTAATCAATACCACAGACAAAAAATGGTCTATTTAGAGTTACTCGTCCCTCAGGAAGATCACCCATTTTTTGTCTTGACATATTACTTCTAAATCTACAACATTCAACACAATTTAAGGCACATTTCTTAACTATTCTTTTAATATTTAATATCCAAAATGTTTGGCGTAAAATACCTATTAACAAATTACCACATGCATGCAAATTTAAAATATGAAAATACTGTACAATTAGAACACCTAATTTATACTGGTTAGGTAGGATGATTGCATGTTTTGTATTATACGGCAAAGATGCATTTTGAAGACTCCCTCCCATTCTGAGCAACCCGTCCTTATCAGTGAATGGACAAAGTGCTGACAGCGGGCTTTTCTTCAGCATTGGTTGGTTTGACTTTAAACAATTAATCTCAGCATCCAAAAATACACTTTGAATATATTTTACAATCATATTACGTGCAAAAATTCTTTCCCTTGCAGTTAAAGGTTCAATTATACCTGAAGAATTCTCATTAACCTTACCAGCTTTACAATTATTTATAAATCTAATACAAAAACATAACACATTAATCAGTTTAGTATAAGATGAATATTTTTCAATTAATAAATCTATTAAATTATTTTTCAAAATTGCAGCAAACATATAAGCAGTCTTTTTTCTTTCTTTAAGCATAGAGTCATGGGTTTGGAATATCGGTTGCTTTGGCCAATCAGCCTCTGATGATGATAAGAAAGTAGGTCCCTCCCACCATAGGCGACAGTTTGGCAGATCCTTAGGAGACAAACCTCTAGATCCTACATCGGCAGAGTTTTCTTTAGACGGCACATACCGCCATCTATTTCGAGGGATGAGGTCCAAAATCTCTGAAGTCCTGTTGGCAACAAAGGGTTTCCAATTTCGAGGAGGTGAAGACAACCAGGAAAGAACAACTTGGGAATCTGTCCAAGCATATAAATTAATAGCATGATCATGAAAGGTGTTAACCACAACAGAAAACAACCGGGCTAACAGGAGAGCTCCAGTTAACTCCAGCCGTGGAATGGATACAAGCTTGAGTGAAGCTACTTTGCTTTAGCTGCTAAAATGGTGACTTTAGAAACCCCATTATCAGCTTGTTGAACCGCATATATTACACAAGCACATGCTGATTCCGATGCATCCGAAAAGCCATGAAGAGTAATTTTCTTTTCTGTAATTAGAAGCTATCTCGGAATGGAAATGTGACAGATTTGCTGAAATTCCCTTTTGAATTTACACCACTTAACGGCAAAATGTTCCGGTAAGTCACTGTCCAAATCGAGTTTCAGCAACCATAACTGCTGATAAAAGATTTTTATTAATATTGTGCAAGGTGAAAGAAAACCCAATGGATCAAATAACCTTGCTGACTGGGATAGAAAGGATCTTTTGGTGATTTCATTCTCAAAATTAAAGTCAATTTTAAAAACAAAGCAATCAGCGGAAGAGTCCCAAATAAGTCCAAGAGTTTTAGAGCAGTTTTCAGGATGAATTTCTACATTAGATTCATTAGCACTTAGACTTTCAGCTAAATTATTTAAGACATATGAAGAATTGGAACGCCATTTTCTTAAGTGAAATCATCGAACATCTAGAATTTCCGACAATTTGTGGATTAACACGATTGCTTCCTCTTTAGTTTTTGCTCCAGCCATCAAGTCATCCATATAAAAGGAATTTTGAATTATTTCAGATATTTCAGGATTTGTAATTTGAGAATCCAAGCCTATTTGATATAGACATTTTGTAGCTAAAAATGGAGCTGATGAAGTTCCATAAGTCACAGTAGAAAGTTTATATTCCATAATAGTGGAATCAGATGAATCTCTCCACACAATTTTTTGCAGATTTCGATCTTCTGGATCAATTAAAATTTGTCTATACATTTGCTTTATATCAGAAGTGAAAGCAATTTTATTTACTCTGAATCTGATGAGGATAGTGAAAATATCTGGTTGTGATATTTGCCCTACTCCTAAAACTGAATTCAACGAATTAGAGTTAGGTGGTTTGCAGGATCCATCAAACACAACTCGAAATTTAGTTGTAATACTGTCTTTCTTTTGCACAGCATGGTGAGGAAGAAAGTATTCCGGTTTAGAAGAATCAAAATCTTCATTTGGTGACATATGCTCCAATTCTTTATACTCACTCATAAAACCTTTGTATTGAGTTTCAAATTCTGAATCAAATTTAAATTTCCTTTCCATTGCTAGAAGTCTAGAAATAGCCATTCCCTTTGTATCCCCTAACTGAATAATGTTCTTATAAACAGGTAATCTTACAACAAATCGACCCTGATCATTTATTCTGTAAGTCGATTTAAAATGATTTTCGCAAAATTCTTCTTCTTCTGACAAACGAAACTTTTTATTCGGCAATTCTTCCATTTCCCACAATTTTTGCAAAACTAAATCAATGTTGCAATCATTTTCTAGGGAAATCAGATGTGATTGCGTGTACGATGATGAAATGGAATCCCTTCGAATCTGACCTGCAACAACCCAACCAAATATCGTGCTTTGCCCTTCAGACCCGCTGATTTTTCCATTACGAAGAATTGAGAAAAAGCAATCAGAGCCCAAAATTAAATCATATTCTGATGGCCTTGAAAAATCTTCATCTGACAGAGGGATCCCCTTCAAATAATCTAATTCTTGAATGTTAATATTCTCAACTGGGATTTGAGAAGTAACCTTATTTAAAATAAATGCATTAACTGTTAAACATTCTTCGTTAAATCTGGACCCGATTTTTAAATCAACTGAGCCACGTGTGGTTCCTGCTTGAACCCCACTAATTCCACTTAGCGACATTCTAGCATTCTTTCTCTGTAATCCTAAAATATTTATAACATTCTCAGTTACAAAACTGGATTCTGAACCGCTATCAAGCAAGGCTCTGAAGAGAAAAGAAGCCCCTTTTCGGTCATACAATACAACCCTTGCGATGGGAAGGAATGACACACACTTGGAGTTGTTTAGAGACGTACTAGAACTAACGAACTTTTGTGGTGTCGCTAATTTATTGCCTTGCGTTTCTCCCCCTATATAGATATCACTTTCAGAGGGGTGGCTTGCTGTTATTTCGTCAACAGATTTGGGGTCTGAAACGCGTACATTATTACTTTTAACATCTTCATGTAAAAGGAAATTATGTTTTCCTTGACATATGGAGCATTTCAAATGATTATTTGGGCATTCTTTATATTTATGCGAATTCAAACATAAAAAGCAAAGATAATTTCGTTTTACAAAATACTTCCGAGCTTTCAAATCCATATTTTTAAATTTAATACACTTAAACAATTTATGAATACCTGAACATTTCAAACAATTTTTATCAGTTTTACTCCTTTGGATATTTTCACATGCGACAAAATTAGACTTAGTAGGAATTCTAGCATCAGATTCATTATAAACTAGTAATTCAAGAGATGAGCATCTGGTATTTAAAAACTCCAAGAATTCTTTCCACGCAAGAAATTCTATTTCCGAAGTTTTCACGGACCAAAGTCTTCTTGTTTCAGGATCTAATTTTTTAAGTAACAGATGGATTAGCCATGCCTCTTCTCCTAAGGATTTCAATCCTCTCAAAACCTCATCACTCATGTCAACGATATTCCTCAAACTCGTTGAATTGGCTTCAGAGATGCTTTTTTGCTCCAAAAATGTTTTAATTAAGGAATGAACTATTTTTTGTTCTTTTTATCATACCTGTCCATTAATTTTCCCCATGCTTCTTCATAGGAGTCATTGGACAACGATATATGTTTAATCAATGACGCGGGTTCATCGGACAGCAAACCTTTTAAATACTGAAACCTTAAAAATATCTAGTTTCGAATTCTTCTATTTCAGAATCCTCAACAGTTAATTCTGAATCCAATCTTTCAAATTCTTTCAAAAGTTCTTCCAATCTCTGCAAACGAATAACTATTTCATTTTTTAATTTTAATTCGTCTGCAGTATTTTCCAATCTAGTCAAGGAGGCCTTTACTTTGCCTCTTGCAACTTTAATTTTCGTTATGAGTTCCTTATTTTTCGGATCGTCCATGTTAAAATAAAGTTAACGACCGAAACTCAAGAAAAATTAATTATTCAAGATAATTTCCTATTAAATTCAACAAATGTTCTTCTCTTTAAAAACATTTCTTCCTTTCATTTTTTTTTACCATAATCAATGGTAAAAAAAAAAATGAAAGGAACTTATCTGTTTCTAATCCTGATATCTCGTTGGTGACTCCAATTTGTTTACACGTGTATGGTATAGCGCTGAGTGTGTTTGTATTTACTCCAAGGAAATATTCTTCTTGAATTTCTTGTTTATTTTTCACACAGACACGCACATATATATATACAAAACATGAAGACGATCACATATGTATAAGAAAACACAGAATATAATACTAAAGAATGCCGCTAACAAGATAACACATAATATATTTAAAATACTGTTAACTAGAGCGAACAACGTAAACATCGAATTCTTTTTTTAATATATTTTATATTTAAAAAATAGAATTTTGCTGCTGCCAACGAGCGCACGTGAAAAAACCTTTTGCCGCTAACGGAGAGCGAGCGAGATGCCTGCTTGCACCAGTTTTACATCAACATCAAATATGGTTGTTTACAAAAAAAAATAGACATATAAATAAAATAATTAACTAAATCAAAAAATTAAAAAATAATGAAATCACATAAACACACACGCTTCTTATTTTATTTTCAAAGTCAGTAATATCTCAAAAATTTGAAAATTTATATATGAACATTTTTTTTGTAGAGGTTTCGAGGCGATAATAGAAATATGTTTAGGGTATGAACATATAGTCAAGAAGATTTTGACAGATGCGAAATATCTGTTCTCCAGAAAAAAGAAGACATTGTCTCCAATAATAAATATTCTGCATATAGAAAAACACAATCTTGTTAATATTGCACCAAAACTTTCAAGTTAGCATAGTCATGTTCATACATTTGATTTTGCTGTCTTCTGTTTGTTGTTTATTTATAGGTTACACCCAGGTTGCCAATACGGAAACAAAGTGGCGTGAAGGCACTTATTGAAGTCTAAAGAAGGAAGAATATAGTGGCAAATTGATTGTTTTATCAACTTGCTTGAGGATAAGTGGACCTTAACATACCTCCGTAAAGGCCTTATCACACTGCAAAATATCGTCCGCACCTTTCGGACGTTAGCAATTTTCCATTTCTACCCTCAAGAACCGGTCATGCAAGTTTTTTGTCAACTTTGTTTAACCAGCTTGCAAATGCCTAAGACAGTGGGGCCGCTGTGGCCTGGTGGTACGATCTCGGCTTTGGAACCGGAGGGTTTCAGGTTCGAGACTCAATTCCACTAATGAACGGTCGTGTGAGGGGGCTTCTTGCACATTAAATATGTCTGGCCAAACGTTCTCCCGTGTGGTGTGGAGAGGGGGGTGCCACTTCAGGTGTCGTCCGCGCCGTCTGACCGTGGTTCAAAATGACAAGGTCCGTCCCAAAATAGCCCTCGTGTTGCTTTAAAACGGGACGTTAATGTAACTAAACTAAACTAAAGCCTACGATAGTGACGGAAATATTGTCGGCAAACGAAATTCAACCAATGATGTGAAACTTTGAAGTGAAGTGACTTTCGTTGTTGTTGGCTGACGAAAAGTGCGGACGATATTTTACCGTGTGATAAGGCCTTAAACCTTTGTTTTTCGAGTATGGAGAGCTATTAGTATCTGTGGGCCCATTTAGTAATTAAGGCTTTCGGACTCATAGTGCTACTTAATAAAAGATTGAAATAAATTATGGAAAATTCATGTGACATTGTTTTGTGCCCCCATATCTAAGGTGTAAGCACTGCTAAAAGTGGACAATATTCTGTGCGTACAAGAAAAAATTGTTAAAAGAACTCTTTATCTAGCATTTTGTTCCGGATAATGGACTCTAAGACTGATTCAATGTATATTCTTTATGGTTCATGTTTATTTATTAATATTTTATTATTATTATTTATTTGTTTGTATATATTATTTATTTATTTATATTATATTTTTCCATTGATTTATTTTTCTTATTCTTTTAGTTTTCTTTCTCTCCATGCTTTTATTTTTTATTTCAATGGGTTTTTGTTTGCGATGTTTTTAGTTTCTTTTGCATCTTGTACAGATGCGTAGGATAGTTACTAAGGAAAGTAGGAATGTATATTTGAATAAAGAGTCTTTTGATACCCATTTAATTTTTTTTTTTAAATTTTAACTATAAGCTTTTCCCCGGCGTAACGTCACTTTCGGCATACACCTAATCATCATCAGATTAGATCCGAATCCAAGGAGTAATGTTGATGTAAAAATACTAAATTTAAGGAGAATGTGTCTAAAAATGCTGATGTATCTAAAAATACTAACTTAAAGAATTCAATACTAGTCCTGTATGCTTACTGTTTAAGGCAGAGGACTGTCAACGAAAGTCGTCCGCAACTAGATATGCAAGGAATCAAATCTTGGCCGGGAGATCTTATATCCTATTGAATTAAAAGACGTGTCCATCCGCAAAATTGCTCAAATCTTTAAGCGATTGTGTGTTGGTAAATACACAATCGCTGGGAGGGGTCGACCAGATTATTCGATTCATGCTGTTGGGGGGCGCGCACAAAGAGGAAATGGTTGCGCCATCAAGGGAGTGGGAAGAATTGAGCAAACACAGCAACAATGGCCGTGGAGATCTCAATTTCACGCCCTTACCACAGCTGCACGGGCCATCTGCGCACCCACAATGACCAGTGGTCACGCAATCCGTCGGACGAACAATGGTCGGTGGCGCGTGGATCTCTTCATCGTCCACCCCCCAAAAAACCTCCCCCTTCTTCAAAGAAATCAGTGGAAGGCTTCGTTTTCTTGGACAAAAGAGTATGAAATGTGGCAGAGGCACGGACAGCGCAGACAGCAAACATTTCCAGAAGATGTCGTTATTAGGCATTTATCCGCATGATTCGCTTTTATTGGAATGGGTGCTTTTGGTCCTATTTGTGTTGTGAATCCTGCTGATTCCTATAAAAGCACAGTTTATTTTATAGATTGAATAATAAATAAATCGTTGACGGGTAATCTTTGCTTTTTTT
>JAPMOQ010019071.1:342292-377692 GCA_026543055.1 Argiope trifasciata
ACACCTTCATCAAATTTCGAAAGATGGGAGAGAATACGCTACAGAGGATTTAATCTGCATCTGACCCATAAAACCAAGATTCTTCGGCGAAGTCGAGTTTTGAACCTGGAAACACTTATGATCTGAAGCAGGGGCCTTACCAGCAGGCCGCTAACGCAAGAACTTCAGGGCAAAACTATTGATATATATGACAAACTTTTGGACGTATTCTATCTTAACTGAAATATATGTCTTTCTTGTGCATCTGAGTTCGGAAAAAGAAACCGACTAGATGGATAAATTTTCGATCATGTTTTCGTTAACAAAAAAAGTAGATCTATATTTTTTTGGAATAATTACCTCAAAAGAAGTGACTGTATCTGTACAGTTTGTACTATGCAGTACAAACTTGTATTGTATCTCACTGAAGTGGTATTGTCTGTAACTTCTCTATCTCTACTCCTAACAGAGATGAATGTGCGCGTGCTTGTCTCTGTGTAGGCGCTCAACAGAACAGATTGTTTCACCTAGAGCTATCAAATTTGGTTAGATATACTTTTGAGAGTGCTATACAGTACAAACAGAAATGGGTTTATATTAGTGATGATTTTTTGAAAGTTTAATTAACTAAAAATCTAAATATATACTGAAATTTTCACGCCTTAACTTCTGAATATAAAAATTAAAAAAAAAAAAAAGATCTTAACTGCGTTTTCAAAATATAAAGAGATATTTTTTCAATGATTTCAATTTAGTTGCTGCAAAATTCTTCAACCTAGTTTTAATTAACTTTTAAACATGTTTTTATTTTCGTTGCCGTTAATGAAATCAAAAAAGCATTGATTATTCCATCAAATATTTGATCATTTGATTTCTTTCTATTGTAGAAAGCTAAATAAGAATTCTGTTTAACAATAACACAAGTAATTTATAGAATATATAAAAACAAAATGAAGTTACAATACTATTAAATTTAGACCATTGATGAAACGGACTTAATAGTGCTATGATCTCATGAAACTGATCTCATTTAGAAAAGTTCATAGATACATAATGAGCAGAGCATATGCAAGACTATTAAAACCACATAGTTTTAATGCCTTACGATTTGAAGGAATCATGGAAATGGATTTTGTCTGAACGATTTAACTGAAATTAAATATAGTCACTATCTACAGCCATTTAGATGGTTGCCGAAGATGACTAATAAATAAATGCTATATTAATGCAAACTTGAATTGACTTTTAAATACAGGTTGGCTATAAAGATTTTCTCTCATTACAAAAAAATTATTACAAATGAACCATTGAATGAGCCATAATGAACGTTATTCACCATCGACAAATTGTGCAATTAAATTCTTTTTAGTCCAACAGATAGTGTAACTAACGTAGAAATAGTGCTTTTACATTTGATTATTATCAAAATGGTTCAAAGATGGATAATATTAAATATGTTTTTAGGTTGCTGCGAATGAAATCGAAATAGCATTGATTATTCCATCAAATATTTGATCCTTTGATTTTTTTTTCCATTGTGGAATTAAAACCACATAGCTTTAATACCTTACGATTTGAAGGAATCATGGAAAAGAAATTTTGTCTGAACAATTTAATTGAAATTGTATAGCCGCTATCTCCAGTTAATTAAATGGTTGCCAAAGATGACTAAGAAATAAATATGTTAATACAAACCTGAATTGACTTCTAAACACAGGTTGTAAAGATTTTCTCTGATTACAAATAATTATTACAAATGAGCCATTGAATATAATAATGAATGGTGTTTACCATGGAAAAATTGTGCTATTAAATTCTTTTTATCCAATAGATAGTGAATGCATAATAAATGTATAAATAGTGATTTTATATTTGATTATCATCAAAATATTTCAAAAAATGGTAATATTAAATGTGTTTTTAATTCTAATGAATTCAAAATCGGTCATCCTCGTTCACTGTAAATTTTGGATTGCATAGAGGAAAATTTGTTTTCAACGCCAGTGGATGGTATTTATACATTCAGAGCTAGGATCATAGATGATATGCCTAGTGTGAAAGCTTAACTGTTTGGCAATATTTGGAGAGAATAAGCGCATCACCTTCAAATCCTTTGAGTAATCAAATGTATTCACTCAGAAATCATTGATACAAAAGGTTTAATTAAAGACCTACTAAAGCTTTAATGACTTATTTACATTAAAGACTTACTAAAGCTGCGGTATATTGCAATGACTTTACTCTATGCCGAAATAACTATATGATAAATTATAATAGTTATTTCCGCAAAGTTTTATGCAACAAGAGAAGATTGCCGCCATTCTGTATATCGATCTCCGGATTATCGGGTCCGACAGCAGTTCATTGAAAACACTCGCTCAGTTGATGATGATGTCGTGTCCGTGTGTCCACGGAAAGGGGGTGCAGTAGCTTCTGAGAGTAAAGACCCCAGAGCACCCAGAGGGAAGAGATCTGACTTCTAGCTCAAATGAAGGTGACGCACGCATTCGCTTGCACAACCTCTTTTTACAGGGGAGGGGGCACATTCATACATCTCACAGATAGAACACAGAACAACCATGCCTGAACCGGGACTCGAACCCTGGAGACCCAGATCACGGGGAAGACACGCTACCCCTATGGCAGAACACCGGCACCCGCTCAATTTCATGATCAAATTCATCACATCCGCTATAGAAATCTTGGATCTTTTAAGAACTCGGAAAATCAGGGATTACGAAATTTTTTTCTGCTGGATTCCGAGTCATGTTGAGATAAAAGGAAATGTTCAGGCGGACAACGCTGCGAAAACAGCGTCTTTGCCTATATAGTGTGAGGCTTAGTTTAGTTGTATTAACGTCCCGTTGTAAAGCAACACTAGGGCTATTTTGGAACGGACCTCGTCATTTTGAACCAAGGTTAGATGACGCTACAGCGTGAGGTACCGTTCTACGATGCGAAGAAATCGTTTACGCGTCGTATTCATGCTATATGGCAAGAATCGTGTCCTCAACAAAACAGTAACAAATTACATTCCACCAGGCCCACAAATACATTATTGGACAACTCTTCCAGTGCATGAGCTCGAAGTCAAATTAACTAAACTCCACATTGGTCACACTCGTTTAACGCACAGTTATCTGGAGATCGAGCTCCTTTATGCCCCAGATGAAAATTATTTTAATGGTTCTTCCCCTTTTAATTGAATGATCTGATTTCAATCAACATTGTTTACGCTTGTTTAATGTTTCAACTGTGGACATGCAAATGCTTGTGGGTTTAGTTTAGTTATCTTAACGTCCCTTTGTAAAGTAACACTAGGGCTATTTTGGAACGGACCTCGTCATTTTGAACCACGGTCAGTTAACCTGGCATGCTCTTCTCCACACCACACGAGTGGAGGACGTTTGGCTTGACAAATTTAACTTGCAGGAGACCCCTTACATGACAGTGAAGTTGATTCGCGAACCTGCAACCCCCCGGTTCCGAAGCCAAGACTTTACCACCGGGGCCTCCCAAAAATCTTTTTGAATAAAAAAAGCAATGAGCTTGTATCATCTTATTCAATGCTTCATCTTGCTACCACATTTTAAATATCGTTCAATTTTAAAAGACATTGCCAAGTAATTTTTTAATCAGCTTCTAATTTTACAGATTTTTACAGTTAGACATGCTTTTTCCATTCTAACCGTATGTTTGGCTTAGTATAGTCAGCTCTGGCTCCAATATCCAATCCGATGTTCAACTGAACCGAACAAAATTTCCTATGGTGAAAGCAGTAAAGAGGTTTTAAGTCATTCCAGCAATAGTGACGCCATCGAATGAAGTATTTTTGACGATGCAAGAGCGCAAATGAATGTCCGTATGACACCCCAGAGCAACGTTTCCCTCGAGAAGGCTTTTTAGGGCTGTCAGTGGCGGGGTCGACCCCCACTTAAGATAAGCGGCCTGAGAACTCCTCCAGAAGACAAGCGAAAGCACTCCATCTAGAGATACGCTCCGGGGCTTTTATTTTGTCAACGAACAACATCAACATTACATTATTTCGAACCAGCCACCATTACGATCAAGTGCCCGCAACGACCGAGATAATGTAAATTTCGGTTAAGAAAAAAATGCACCATCTGCTGTGGTACAAGTCAAGAGGTATTTTTTTTGTTTCGATTTATTATTGGTGCTAAATATTGCGATTCGTTGTATGAATTCACGAAAGATGATGTTAAATGCTCTAATTCGTCAGAAAATAATTATTCGTAACGAGGTACTGTAAAGATCAAATGTCAATAACGGCCGAGATAATGAAAATTTTGGTTAAGCAAAAAAAAAAAAAAAAAAAAATGGACCATCTACTGTGGTACGTCTACAGGTATTTTTTGATTTCGATTTCATTGTATTATTAGTACTAAATCTTGCGATTCATTGTAAATAATAGTTTGAATTCACCAAAGATTTGTTAAATGTTTTAATTTGGTAGAAAATCTGTAACGATCCACTACTACGATCAAATGTCTTAACGACCAAGATAATGCAAATTTCTATTAAGCAAAAAATGCACCATCTACTGTGGTACAAGTCTACAGGTATTTTTGGGGTTTTCCATTTTATTGTGTCATTAGAGCTAAATTTTGTGATTCGTCATAAATATTAATTTGAATTCACCAAAGATGTTGCTGAATGTTTTAATTCGTCAGAAAATGGCTATTCGTAACGAGGTAATATTAAGATCAGATGTCCACAATGACTGAGATAATGTAAATTTCGACTTAGCAAAAAAAGAAAAAATGCCCCATCTATTCTGAAATGCGTTGCAATTCTAGAGGTATATTTTTGTTCTGATTTTATTGTATTATTATTGCTAAATTTCGTAATCTAATATATTAAAATTATATATTTTTTTGTTTGCTCATGTTCATCCAATTGCGATGAAAACCTTACCAACTTATTGTTTGCCCTTTCGAAAAAATTATAGGCTTAGCACAATTGCTATGTATCTATATAAATAAAAATAAAATTTTGTTTGTCCGTAACTTATGCGCTATCCTACTTCTCATCTGATTTCGATAAAACTTCGACAACCTTTAACTTGCACGTACGCGAAGGCTATAAGGCATAATATAATCATCTAAAGTATAAAAAATATTTTCAGATCTATTTACCGTATCTATTAACTATGGATTAATCACCAAATAACTCTCCAAGGAGACACAACAGATTCAGTAAAGATACTAAATTCCTTAATATTTTGTAGCTATTATATGTAAAGGAAATCTAAGTCTTTCTCTGAGGTAATAGTTTTATTAGAGAGAGTGCGATAGAGTTTTAGGAGAACTAATCCTATAGGCTTGAAATCTTAATTAAACATTTAATAAAATTTTAGCGTTTTTTACAATAATTTCTGAAAATATTACAGTACAAATAATTTTGCACCATTTTCAAAAAATTAACTTTTTACTTTAAAGATTTTATGGTATAAACATATATTCGATGTTTAATCAATTTTAAGAGAAAATGTTTTAACCACTTAACTGTTTTGCCCGAGTGCCATACGTGCATCCATTTATCAAATTTTTACTGTTAGAAGCAAAAAATAAACCCTTCATAGCGATTATATTTAAATATTAAACTTATTTCGAATACGTTTGATAAGTCAAACATTCAAGGGATTTCTATTTGAATCAGTATAAGAAAATATTCCCAAAATAGAAGGTGCCATCTTATTAGATAGTAAGGAAAATAAAACAGTTAAGTGGTTAATCACATTTTTTAACATTAAACTCGAGAGTTCTGAACGAATATGAAACGAATCAAGAGATACAATAACTACCATTCTGAAAGAATACCAAGATTTACAATTTAAAAAGAATACACAAATCTAATATATGAAAATGAATACTTGTTCGTAGAATAGAATATTAAAAATAGAATAATTATTATCTATGCTTCTCCTTTTTATATTCTTCCATTTCAATGAATGTATTCATTGCCGACAAGAAAATAAATATCACTCTTAATGAAACAAAATAACTATTTCAAATTCCAAACGATATTTCCAAGATTATTTTTCTGCGGCAGGAACGCGCCGGGTACCAGCTAATTATTATATAAAAATGAATTTTTGTTTGTTCGTATTTTTTACGCTGTTGTACCATTCATCTGATTGAAATAAAAAATTGTCAACTTTGTGTTTGTACTTGCGCGAAGGTTATAGGCATAGTACAATAACTAGTATTTATTTTGAAAGCAATGAAATTTACAAGCAAATTGTTTCGATGATTCAATATGATTTTAAAGGACAATTAACAATCGACACAAGAAATAAGCAAAAACGAACTACTCAAATAAACTTGGTACCAACGTTTCAAGAATGACAAACAAATAATGAAGCAGACCGTTTACGAATTACAAATTCATGTGCTTCAAAATCTCAATCAACATGCAGCGAGAATCAAAAGAAAATGATTAAGTGCTGCCAAACACGCGCATCAGAATCAGAAAAACAAACAAGAAACAAAGAATACAACACTATTCTTAACAGAAAATCGAATATGCTCAAAGCAGCCATTCTCATTATTCCTTTCGACATGCCTTTTGATTTCAATAGACCAATTCCCTGTTCGACTTGCATTTCCAATACCACACCAAATTTAAACTCGTGTAGTTTGAAGCATTTTTCTTTTATTATGCTCACTCACACGAGGAGAAATATGTATTTATATTATTCAAAATTCAGATCCCCAAATTTGACAAGATCTAAAGTTCAGGTTGATAGTCTAAAATCTTGAAGCTAGAATAGCATTCCAAATTTAAAATAATCTAATTTGTGACACATGTCTTTTATTATGCTCATTCATTAGCGAAAATGTAATTAGTATATTTAAAATTCATTTGCCAAAATTGATAAGATTTAAAACTTGTTCAAAATTTGAAGAAAGGACAACTTATCAAACTACCTGGTTTGTGGGGTTTTATTCTTTCTGCAATTATGCCTACATACGCTGAAAAACGTATCCATATAGTTCAAAATTCAGTTTCCAAACTTTGATACGATTAAAAATAAGTGAAATTCGAGAAAAAAATAGCATACAAAATTTAAAATGGTCTTGTTTGTTGCATTTTTCTGTTATTATGTTCACTCGTATGTGGAAAAATGTATTTCTATTAATCAAAATCAAGTTTCCAAAAATTGATAAGATCCAAAATTCTAAGTAAAAATAACTTATTAGATTTAAAATGATCTAGTTTAAGGCAATTTCTGATATTATGTTTACCCACAGGCTGAAAAATGGATTTATATCAATCAAAATTCAGTTTCCCAAATTTGATATGGTTCAACATTAGTCCAAAATTTGAAGAAATTATAGCATATCAAACTTAAAATCATCTAGTTTGAGTCTTTTCTCTGTTATTAATCTCAGTCACACGTGGAAAAATGCATTTATATTATTCAATGTTCATTTTCCAAAATTTGATAAGATCCCGAATTTAGATTGATGATCCAAATATTTAAAGTAAGAATAACTTTTCATTTGTTTTTATGCTCACTCACAAGCGAATATTATTTGTTATTCAAAATTCAGTTCCCAAAATTTTAAAAGATCTAAAATTTGTCAAATTTTTGAAGAAGAAATTGTATATCAATTTTAAACCTGCAGAGTTTGTGACATTTTCGTATTATTATTACACGTAGAAGATCAGATTTATATTAGGCTCATTCACATACTCAACACTCAGTTTTCAAAATTTGATAAGATCTTAAATTTTATTGGGTAGTTCGAGTAAGAATAGAATACCAAATAATTTCGTTTTGGCTTTTTTCTGCTATTATGCTCATTAGGGAGAGAAAATGTATTTGTATTACTCAAGAATATCTAAATCGTGAAATTCATCCAAATAAAAAAGAATCCAAAGATTAAAACATTTCCTTTATGCATACTTCAAGAATGAAAAGGTTTTGGCTTTTTTTTCGGTTCTGCTCACTAGTAACGGAAAATATATTTGAGTTATTCAAGGATATCTGAATCATGATATTCATTCAAATGAAGAAGAAGAATCCGCAGATTAGAACATTTTCTTTATGCATACTTCAAAGATGGAAAAAAAAAAGTAGAAGAAATGGCCATTCTTACTATAAGAACTTTCAGATATTCTCACGTTTTTAGAAGGAAAAAAAAAAGCGTTGCATCATTGTCTCAAGGACTCGGGGCATTTTTTCAGTTTCCACACCCCTTCATTCATTGTCTCAGCAATTCATTTTTTTTTCTTCTTTTTGCTTATCGTGGAAAGAAAAAAACAATTCGAAGATGAAGATTTTTCCTTAAACACTCTTTTAAAGGATGAAATGGTGCGAAGAGAAGAATGAAGAATAAATAAATAAAGAAATAAATGAAAAAAAGTTGGAGGGATATGTTTCTGCCAGTAGCAATTCTTGAGATCTGCAGAAAAATTCGGTTGAGACGGACGTTTGTTTCAATGGAAGAAGAAGTCGCCTTTCTTTCTTTAATGCTGAAGATTTGAGTGATGAATGTTGGTGTGAAAGACGCAAGACTGGGAATTGAATGACGGATCTTTAATTATTTCATTTTTCTTTCGTCTCATAATTATTTACAATTTGCCGTTTTTGGCATCCAGCCTTTTTGGTGTGAAAGAATTTTAGAATTTTTAACACCGAAGTTCTTGGTGCATTATAAAAAATTTACATGTAGTGCTAGTGAATTTGCTCTAGACAGTAACATAATTAATTTCGAGTCCATCTCACATCGGAACTGGCCAACACCATGATATGGAAAAAGGTTTGATTACAATAAACATGGACCTTCTTAGTCAGAAGACAACTTCATTTTTCTTTTAAATTGTTTTAAACAAAATTTATTTTAAACAAAAATTGTTTAAAAAAAAGAATAACCAAGAGATGACAGAAGAAAATGATTCATTCTTTCAGAATAAATAGTTCTTATTGCCTCTTAAGAAATATTACTCCTCTGAGTTCTGATTGAAGAAAAATTATTTACAATAAAATACTACTTCACAAATTAAATATACATGAAATAATCAAAATTTTAAATGAAACAAAAGTGGGTGTTGCCGCCACTTTTTAAAATATAAATTTACAAAAATAAATAATAATAATAAAGGAACAAAAATCGTTTTGCAATGGAGAGCCGCCACATACATGCATGTAGGTTTCGTCTCATAATTATTTACAATTTGCCGTTTTTGGCATCCAGCTTTTTCGGCAGGAATATTAATTATTGGATATAACTTTATTTTAGTTTAGATGTAAATTTATAATTTTGATATTGTGGAACTGTTAGACATTGTCTTCCATCTACATAACAAAATTAATTGTGTTAATTACTAATGTGCTAAACACATTGTGTAAAGTTCAAAGGAAACCAATCCATGATACCATAGAACTATTAAAAATGTTGATTTATGTTTCATCTGTTTTATGAATTTTGGAATATTGTCACTTCATTTTTTTTATGAGTCTCGAAAACCACAAAATTTTTAAACAAATCCTTCTTTTTCAACTTTTATCAATAGAAAAAAATTCGCGAGATTAAATATATGATGAAATACAGAAGATGGTTTGGAATACAAGGAAACTGTGTAATCGACTGTTGGAAATTATGCAAAGAAGCATCATTTTAAAGGTTCCCGAAATTCAGAAAATTTTTACTTAACTGGTAAATTGTTATTAATAAAAAAAACAATTCGTTAAATTTTGAAACGGTGTAAATTTTTTTGGGTGTCAAATTCTTGGAAGTTATCGCTGAAAATGCAGAAGGTCAGCTTAATTTCTAATTAAAGTCCTTATTAAAACGCTCAAAAAACCCCTCTTCGGTGCAATAGGAGTGATTTTTTTTTTACTTCCCTTCAAAAAAATCTGCCAAATTTCGTAACAATATCATAAACGGTCCTGCCGATAAAATGCAAACACATACACATTTATCTTCATTGTTAATAGTCATAAATAATTTTCTTATTTATGTCTATTAATAATTATTAATCTTCCATTAATAATTATTAATCTGTATTGATTATGTTGGAAATTGTTGGTTGGAATAGGTTGTTGTTTGGAAATTATTTATTAATTTCTTGAGTTACTTTAACAGCAACTGAAAGAAGAAAGTAATCGTTGGATTGATGCTATCCGAAATGTAGTGGAGAACCAATTGTGTAGTGATAAGTCTATACGCTTCATATCCTTCATCTAATCATTGGAGTTCCAAGTTACAGTGTTAATGTAAACTGGAAATGATGGGTAGAAAGATTTCCAAAGGGGATTTTTGTTTCAATTCGAAGGAAATTTTCAAATTTGATTAAAAAAATTTCATGATAGTAGCGTTTTATCCTTTGGACTTTCCAAGTTCACAAACAGTCCAAGAGAAAAACATAATTTCCTAAAAAGTATTTTTACTACTGTACAAGATACACACTGAGGAAATACATCCAAACTTCGAGTTGGTTTTTTTTTGAGGTATACATTTTTTTTTCTCTCTGTTTGGAGAATAAAATACAAATAAACCAAGGGAAAGATTTACCCAAAAGGAAAGCCTTTAAAAATTTTTCCACATTACATGATATTGAGGTAAATCTTCGTTACAACCACGGAAAATTTTAAAAACGTTTAGTAAAAGACATGCTTTAAACTGAAACACATTTATTCTACTAACAGATATGTTAATCATCTCATAATAAAGGGAATTTTTTCTTTGTTTTGAACAATGAATAAAAATCACGTGATTGAACATTTAATGAATTAATGAAGATGATTTAAATTTCATTCATAACAATTTAAATAGTTTTGTAAAACTAATTTAAGTAAATTAAATCTGGACAACAGAATTTTTGCCAACTATATTAGTATCATTAAAATCATAATTTTTCGAATTTTAAAAGGATTTTAAAACTCGTTTTGAACAGAAATATTTTTGGAAGTTATCGGTAAAGAATGTAGCATTTTTCTCTTAATTTTTAATCAACTCCAATTCAAGTTAAATAAAAAAAAAACTTTTGAAGAGAATTTTTTTTTCTCAAAGCAGGTAACTTTAGATTAGATAAGTTACCTTTAGAGGACCAACATATCAACGTGAGTGCGCACGCACACACACACACATATACAACTACAATTGTATCTTAGGAATTACTAAAAAAGGATGAAAAAATTGATGTTTTGCGTAAGGATGATGAGAACCTTAAAATACAATTGTATTTTAATTCCTTAAAATACAATGGTATCTTAGGAATTAGTGAAAAAAATTGCTGAAAAAATTTATACTTATGATGAAGAGATCCTTAAAATAGAATTGTATTTTAGTACATTAAAAGGCAATTGTATCTTAACTTAGGAATTAGTGAAAAAAATTGCTGACAAAATTTATGCTTTGTGTAATAATGAAGAGCTCTTTAAAACAAAATTGTATTTTAGTCTCTTAAAATACAATTGTATCTTAGGAATTAGAGAAAAAACTTGCTGACGAAATTTATACTTTGCGTAATGATGAAGAGATTATATTTTATTTTAGTATTAATTATATTTTATAATTAGAATATAATTATATTTTAGCCCATTAGTGAAAAAAGTTGCTGATAGAATTTATGCTTTGTGTAAAAATAAAGAGATAAAAATATATATTTTTAAAATTTAATTTAAAGTTATCACTGAATTTGCTTTAATATATACTGAAACTAATTTTTAAAAGATTTTGTTTTTGTTTTTAGAATGATTTTTTTTAAAAACATACCTTTATATACAAGCATGTTTGAACATTACATTAATATTCAAATACATCACAAATTTTATCGAATATTTGCTATCGATGGTTTTTAAAAAAATATCTTTGAATCACAGATTTAATCACTGTTGATAATAGATTTAAATTTAATTCAACGGTTCAATTTCAACTTCCCAGAAATCATCACTGTCAGACTGAGCGTCTGTTCTGATAAATAATACGGCTCTGATGAGCGCTATCTATTCATTGAGGCCCGATGAATCCACCCGAGCCAACGGATCTATCAATGACGGATCTACAGAACGCCGAATCGGGATCAACAGTTATCAGATCCACGAGACCGAATTATTTTCATCCATGTTTACAGCGTAGCCAAATTCTATGTGGTCTCCACGCGCTCTGGTCGCTAAGGGGTGGGGGTGAGAAATGGGGTAAAGGGGGTGGGTGGGTAATGAAATGTTCTTTATGGATCGAGGACAGAAGGCGAAGCGAATTGTTGGGGGGCAGGAGGAGACAACAATTCATTCCGAATTGGCTTGTTGGTCGGGCAATAAAAGCAGTGTGAGAACTCCGATTAACACAACTCTTGCAAGCGGAGATTCGGCAATTTATTATCTGCCTAGATTAGAGACTTGACCGTGACTAGATCTTCGATATTCGTTCGTGTGTCGATATTAAGTACAGCTAAATTTTGATTTAATAAAAAAATTTAGAAATGTTTTTTATTATAAAAGATAAAAATGGAACATCATGTTGAAGGAAAGGGGGAAATCAATTTTTATTCCACTTGGAGTGAAGCGGGTTCAGTGGGGTTGGAACTAGTTCAAAGGAGGGTATATGTGTTGGAGAGTATAGGGTAAAGAGTAAGATTCTCCCGTCAATTTCAATCCCAGTTGATAGTATACAAAAAATAATTATCTGCTTTTATGATTATTCTGAATTCTAAATTACACCTTAGTTTGCATCTTAGGGTAAAATACAAAATCAAACTCTTATTAACAAAAACAAATACAAATCTACTCAAAATCAAACTCTTTTGCTTCATACAAAATATATTCATCAGAAATTGCTCAAGGCCTACGTCGGTCATTTCAATGAATGAGAACCAGCAAGAGTGGTCATCCTCTAGAATTTCTCTCATACTTTCCAATAAATGGTGTTATTCCAGGGGATGCCGGGCATATCATTGGTGGAGAATAATTACGAAATGTCTATCTATGGTTTATATTTAGACTGTCTACTGAATCTGCCTTGTTATATGATTATTCTTAATTACAATTTACTTTGGTTAGGCAGAATAAAACTTCTTTTGCTTTTTAGTAAGCATAGTTAAAAGAAAATGCTCAATGCTCAAACCTGTCGTTTGTATCCCAGAGAATGCCTTGTATGGTAATGATGAAGGACAGTTACAAAATATTCATTTTTGACTTGAATTTGAATTTTACTAAATCTGTCATATAGCAGCTGACTTTTTTTTTTGTTTGAGATTTATTTTTTACATGTGGTTAAAGGTATCCGATAACTGAAATTAGGTGCGTTCTTTTCAACTGGTTGAAACAAAAAATGGATACAGAACTGCACAAAATCTTATACTGAATGTGATATATTTAAGTCATTGTTAAATCTGTGTACCAGTTTTTAACCAGGACTTAATATGTGTAGTTACATCTGTAGCTGGTATCTGTAGTCACAAAATCTTATTCTGAAGGTGATATCTTTAAGTCATTGCTAAATCTGTGTACCAGCTTTTAATTATCTTTTTATTTTGCTTTGTACCTATCGCGTTTACTTGCATTTGGACAACGAGATTGACAGACTTTTCCTGAATGGATTTCATTCAAAATATGGTAGAAATGTACAAATTTGGTATAAAGTTTATGCACCGAATTTCATCCATTTAGTTGGAATCCTTTCTGAACTATATTTATCCCAGACAGACAGGCATTTTCCAAAATTGTGTTTTTCAGAAACTGAACGGTCTGAAACATTAACATGTCCAATCTTTTGATGATTACAATAATCTAGCTTTATGTGCTTCGTATACGAAAAAGTAACATTTAAAATTGTAATTGTATCAGCAATTTAAAGAAAGAAACAGAACCATCAAAAACTATTTCTTTTTGGAGGACTAGTTTTTAGATTTTTTGGAGGACTAGATTTATTTAACCAAATTTTTATATAAAAATTTTCAGTAATAGAGGTTGACTTGAATATTTTAGTTTCTTTTCGAAAGTTTATGAAAGATTTTTTTTCTTTCGAAAACTTAAATATAAATTCACATTTTTGGTGATCAATTATTTGTTGCCAGTAAAAGAAAGATTAAAATAAACATAAATATATGAGATTCAAGACTACCACACATACTTTGGGAAATATTTTTTATATTTCTTTTCTTAAGCTCAATACATTGTTTTTTTTATATTACTACTTTCTTGTGTATGGTATATAGAAAAAGTATAATAATCTTCAACAAATATGAGCTCGAGGTTTTAACATATTTCTAAAAGTTTGCTGTTAAAAAAAACGCATTTTTTTCAAACTGTCCTTCTCTTTGTTCGTGACAAAGATTACTGAAAAACACTTTGAGCCCAAAGGCTGAAATTTGGCATACGGTCTTAGCACTAAATTTTCATATTTCTGTCTAATTTTGAGTAAAATACTTTCGCAGGAATTCCGTCTAGCCGGTTGTTTGAATTTAAGTTAACACGATAATTACAAAATATGGAGAGCTTTGCTCACAGATTTAACATCTATAATGCAGACATCTCAAATTGAACACCAAATCCAATTACGGGTTGACTGTCTGTCGGTCTATTCTTTCAAAAATATGTAAACGCAATAATTCACTAACGAGATGATTTAAATGTATTAAAGGTGATATGGGATTTTATTGCTACAAGTCTAGTTTTTTGTCTCATTTTTGTTTCAAGTGGTTTATAAAGACTTGTTTATTAACAGCTATTAATTGAACGTATAGCAAATTACTACCCCTGGTATACCGAAGGTCATTTGAGGTATAAAAATTCAAGTTGAAGTTTAGCTACCTTTTAATAAAAGATAGAGTGATAAATTTTTCCTTAAGTACGAAATGTGACAGCATGGTAAACATAAACACTTCTATCCTCCCAAAGGCATGCTTAAAAATCTGACTGTTCGCTGCCACAGTATAAGCAGGAACTAAGATTAAAACTTAAGGGCCGTCAGTAGCTACGATCTAACCCCTCTGGTCCTAAATCCATGTCGGAATAGCTGGAAATGAGGCAGCAGATGCTGCGAGATCTCTTATTCAGCGAGAACCTCCACATAGCGATGCAAAGATATTTTTTGCTCGCCATGTCTGCATGCTGTGGCAACGATCTTGGGATCATTAGACTTTCAACAAGTTGCATTCACTCCAACTAATGATTCGCTTATGGCCTATGGTCAAGGGGTAATTTTTAACCTTGCCTGCTTTTAAATCGGAGTAACTTCTTGATATCACCGAAATGCTTTTAACTATTTCATTGGCGCAGCATGGGCAGATATGGCTTTTGTGCCAGAAAATCCAACCAACTAACCAATCTAAAGGCTTTATCGCACTGTGAAATATCGTCGTCACTTTCGTCAGTAAACAACAACAAAATTGATGACACTTGAGCATTTGCTGCCTGGTTAACCTAAAAAAGCATGTGTACAACTTGGTGTATTTACCGTTCTTTATTCACTGCTTCCAATATGCGAATACCTGCAGTTTTTTATTTCATAACTTGTGGGATTCTATTTAAGATGCCACTTGATAGAAGTGGCAGAAATAATCAAACTGCTTTTTACCTCAAAGAAGGAGGAATTTGATAAAAACATTGATAAGGAGGAATTTACTAATTACTATTTACGAAGTATTTGGCTTCACTATCGAAGTTTCACATGATTGGTTGAATTTCGTTTGCAGACAATATTTCCGTCACTATAATCGGCATTTTCAAGCTGGTTAAAAAAGCTGAAGATGACGAAAAACTTGCTTGACTGGTTGTTTGAAGAAAGAAACGGAAAATTGCTGACGAAAAGTGCGGACGATATTTTGCTGGGTGATAAGGCCTAACTTCCGTCATTAGAAGGGAAATGGAGACTTGTACGGTTGAAGGAGAGCCTGCTTCAAACAGAAGCTATCTCCCTTAGTTTAGATGTAATTTAAACTTGGCTCTTGTTGAATGCCATGTATTTTCTTAGCTCATTGATGCTAAGCTTTCTTCTGGTCCCTCAGTGGAGAGGTAGGAGGAGAGTGGACGTCGTCCAATCAGCAATCGTCTTCAGAGGGGTAGGTGAGTTGGGCTGCAGAAGTGATCTCGGTGAATAGTCAGTTTGGGTTGTTGTTTATATCAGAGTATATTCTATTATTTGCTCAGAGTCAATCGGCATGCGGTTTGTAAACTTGTTTAAGGAGGTTTGGGAAAATGAAAATTGCCGAGAGAGAGAAAGTCTAAATTTAAATGAGAAGAATATTTCTCGGTCTACAAATTTTAGGATCAGGGTTATATTTTTCTATTGATTTAAGTGCTTAATTTTCCTGATTTTCGAGCTTATTGGAAAAGTTAATCACTATTTTCTTAATTGTTTGTCTAAGGGCAAGGTTCTGTAGGGCTTTATAAATTTCCGAGCTGAGCACGGCCCATGTGGCTTCTCATATTTTCCCGATGGGCATGTTTGGTTGCCTTTTAATTATTTTGAGATTAGTTTTTGCTGCATGTCCCCAAACCTGGCTTGAATATGTCCGTATTGGACACAAATAGGATGCGTAGAAGGAGAATGGCTGAGCCCATATCATTTATATACCCACTAGTCTGGCGAGGACCAACTATCATATCGAGAGCTTCTCATCCCCGTGTCTGATAACTTGGTGACCCAGTGAAGTCCTGTTCCAACGATCTTGCCAGCCTTGAATCTTGCACATTTTGCCCTCTTTCCCGTCTCTTATGGTTTTCTGATGTTCTGTGATGTCTGGTCTGTTTACCGACAATTTGCAGAATGCTCCCAATCTCTGCCCACTCGGGAAGGTGGTAAAAAAAATTGGTCAGATGGCAATTTATGACCAAATCCGTAAAGTCATAGGTCATCGGAATGGGGCTTGAGACCGACATCTTTTAGCAGTCCTGGGCTCAAGGTCGATGGGTTGTCGGCAAGACATATGATTCTACTGAATATAGATCTTTGGTATCTGAGAAAGCTAGTAATCTTCATGAAACATGATGATATGATATAATGTTCACTAATGTAATTTAATGTTGCCGGCGTCCTGGTATAGGAGTTGCTTATATTTCCCATGATCTTGGCGTTCCGGGGTTGAGTCCCAGTTTGGGCATGGTTGTTCTTCTGTGTTCTATCTGTAAGTAGTGTGAATGTACCTTTTCCCCTGTACAAAGGGTTGTGCAGGCGAATGTGAACCATGAAATAGTCAAGTCGTACTCTTGGCATTAGTTGGCGCTACTGGAAAACAAGGGAAGCTCATTTCTGCTCGCTGACAGGTTTCTGTCAGCTGGCTTGAAAAGTGACAGAAGTAGCAACAACAACAATGTTGAATGTTTATTTAGATTAATCCAGGGACACTCTTGTTATTTTAAATGACAATGAGGACAGTATTTGAGGTGCATATTATTGATTAAACATCCATGCCAAATCAGCAGAATACTGTATGGCAAATACCTTCTTCTTTTTGCATACAGCCGACCACCCCGCCACCACTGAACGCCGCAGTATCGACAGGATTTGTTGTGGTCGACTGCTGAATAAGTATTGTCCAGCCTTACATTGACCGATCAGTCAAACTAGCATGCATGGCAAGTACCTGTCGGGTATTTAATGAACTGCGTTACGAATATTTAATATTCGATCCTGATGTTAAGAACTATTAATGACTATCGAGATTTATTAATGTGTGGAAGGGGGTAATTTTACAGATAGTTCAGGCCTAAATCTCGTCATCTAACTGCTGTTTAGTCTTATACAAATGTTGCTACTGTACTACAAACTGGGTGCTAATCTAACACATCAACTGGAACTCAATGTTTTCCAAGTACCACCAAAACTGGATGCTAATCCAACAACAAATCAAATGAAATCCAGTGCAATGCACTTTCACTCTATTTCTATTCGAACTTGTTATATGCGCTGTCATGGCCAATCTGGAATGAACATGCACTCTCATACCCTAGAGAAGGTTTGCAAATCGAGACAGAAACGCGACGCCCACAACGAAATCATCTCAGCATACTAAGAAACGTATTTCATATCAGTGTACAAATGTATATGCAAATGGGGTATCATTCGAATCCGAGGAAGAAGCCTCCTCCCACCCCTTCTCTGGTCTCCGGAATTGAAAAATCGGATGTTTATTCGAAGAGGTCTTTTAATTCCGCTGCATGATCGTGCCCTCGAGTCCGGGATGGAGGGCCATAAAGGGCCCGATAAGGACGGAGGAAGAGATCGTAAAACGGCCCCGATTGCATCTCCCGGAATAAATCGGCCGCTATCTGTTGGGAAGGACGATCTGCCCGGGTTTTTATTCCCGGGGCCGCGGCCTCTATCAGATCGTGTCTCTTTGTAATAAAGCAGGGGAATTATAATTCAATTTCGGCCCCCGGCCCCTCCCTGCTTATTTATTTAATCGCTACTGTTGTCCCCGCTCTTGAAGGTTCGTGGATTTTTAAATAACGGATTTTAGATTCGAACTAATGTTTTTTCAAATGAATAAAATAGGATCGAAAATGGAATTGTTCATTTAATTCTGTATTTTAATTTTAAAATGACGATTTTGATGGCTATTTGTTTTGTTCAGGTTTGTCAAACTTGTTGTTCAGTCCACTAATAGGAAACCATAAGTTTTTCGTAATTCAGTTTTAATTTTTGAAAATTATAGTCATACATAATTCCCCTGTTGCGTTTAGCTGATGATAAACTTTATCAAAATTATGCCAAGTAACGTTTAGTCTTTGACGTAAGTTTGATAGGGATTTTATTAAAATTAAACATATTTTCGGATTCAGAGAGGTCTGAAAGTGAAGATCTGAAATTCGAATATCTTGACAATTATGATTCTTTCTCTTTGCATACTTCTTTTCCAGGAAAGCAAAAATCATTTAACGCTTTCTTAGAGTGTACCAAGAGAAAGATGAATACGGAATTAAATGTAACTGTTCATTTAATTCTGTATTTTAGTTTTAAAATGTCAATTTTGACTGCTATTGATTTTGTTCAGGTTTGTCAAATTTTTTGTTCAGTTCAACTAATAGGAAACCATAACATTTTATGGTTTCCTATTCATTTCCTAATTAATTTTTTAGGTTTTAATTTTTGAAAATTATAATCATAGATATATTCCTGATGCGATTAGTTGATGATAAACTGTATCAAAATTATGCCAAGAAATATTTAGTCTTTGACGTAAATTTGATAGGAATTTTATTAAAACTAAACAGTTTTTCTTCAGAGAGTCTGAAAGTGAAGATTTGAAATTTGAATATTTGACAATTATGATGCATACTTCTTTTTTGTTTACTTCTTATCCAGAAAAGCAAAAATCGTTTAAACGTCTCTTAGAGTGTACCAAAATAAAGATCCAGAGTTCGCACATAATTATTTTATGGGTATTTAAAAAATACTGCTAAACTAGAAAGATTTTTTTTTTGTCTATTATTAAAAATTAATACAAATTTTTCACTAATATTTTCGAAATATTTTATAGCACGAAAACCTTTTCATACCACTTTAAAATTCAAAAACTAATCTTTTGAGGTATCCACACACGTTCTGAGCACTTTTTCAGAAAAACATGGTGTAGGCATACTTTAACCAGATTTCTTGATTTAAGACTATTCAAAATTAGTAATAGGCAGTCAATATTTAAAATAAACATTAACACCTTTTGAAAATTAGCAATTAGCAGCAGACATTTAAACAAATTCTTATAAAACGTCAAACTAGCTATACCAAAATCTGTTATTCTCATCCTAACAAAATTTATACCAAAATAAACTGCATGGTTTTCTCTAGGGAATTAACTACAATTGTTTGGCTCTAATGATTACAAATTTTTTACAGCCAGTCGATTTATCCTGATTTTTTAGTAAATTTATGACATTATTATTCAAATAATAGGCTGTAAATTAAAAACAATTCCCTAGATCCAAATTCTTTTAGTTCTTTCCTTAGAAAATAGTATAAAGGCAATGTCCATCAAATTTCTTAGCAATATGATAGTTATATTTTGAGTCATTTGATTTGAAGTGAGCAAAAAATGAGAAAAATCAGTTTGGGGAAAAAGGTATTTGAAGCATACAGTAACTTGTTTTAATAATAAATTATAGTTAAACCTTCTTCCTCCTCAGCTTTTAATAATTTTCCTTTTTTAATCATTTAAAAAAATTTTTCCCTGGTGGTTTTTGCATTTGACAGTAAATGCTTCTTAAATTCATTTATTCCGTCTTTGTCGAGCTCAGCATATGTCCTTACTGAATTTGCACTGGGATACACTTCAATAATCTTATTTAGTAATCCTATTAAGGGTTCGTTAAAATGTATTACAGATATAAATCCCCCTAATTTAAAGAATTACAAATTTCCACAATGCACCGTTAAAACTTTCATTGGCATTTTGTGTTTTTCTGTGCAAAACATTTTCCATAATTAAAAGTAAATTTGTGTTTATACAAATTTTTAACAAGTGTTTGGCCCTTTAAATCGGCATTTTCGGTTGTTATTTAAATGTCCACTTCCGGTTTATTGATCATTACGAAAATATTAATAACTTGACTTCCAATTAACGTCAAGACAAAAATAAACCTGTTTCGTTCAGCTCAATGACTGGTCTATCCGATAAAAGAGTTCTTAAAAATGCCCTTTTCAGAGTAAATCCACATTTTTAACGTGTTCAAATGCCTTAAGTGATGCCAATTTTATTTCTATACGAATTTTTTCTCCAATTTCAATGAAGTTTATTTACACCAATAATTATGCATATGAAAAATTGCAATTATTTTGCACCTTTTATTTGTTTTCTGCATTTTTACACACTCACATTGCAACGACAGATACTTTTTTTGTGTACACACTGTTGAAGTTATATATACCCCTACTATTACAAGAGATTATATAATCTCTTGTAATAGTAAGTGGGCAATATGCTCTTGTGTATGAATCTAAGTTGGCATGCAGACCATTTGGCCAACAGTCAACAAAGCTGGCCGAGATATATTTTGGAGAAAGTGCTTTAAAAATTTTTTAAATTAATTAAAGTTATGAGATTTTAACATTTTCCCGCAAATGATGTCAGAGATTATTATTGCAATCTTTTTAAATATCATTTTAAATTTTGGAGAATTGCTTTCTCAATGTTAAAATTTTTCTGTCTTGCAAGTATTTTTTAAAATATAATTTCCATAATTTTTTTTCCATTATTTTTCAACAAAGCATTTCATTGTCGAACTGAAAATAAAGTCGCTTCCATTATTTTGGCAATTGTTAAATCACGTGATTTTCCACCATCATTAAATTTAATTCTATTTAAATGGTTCACTTTTACAATAAACAAATCGAGTCTAATGAAATATCCCGGCTTTGATGTCTGTCACAAATTGATGTTTAAATACATTTCTCGGGTGAAATAAGATATGCTTAAAGGATATAAGTGGAAGTAAATACAACCGATATTACTGACGAAACCTCTAATCTCTAAGATTTACAGCTAAAAATAGAATTTAAAAAAGTGATTATTATGTTTTTGGTAAGAATTTGAACCCACTTAATAACAATAATAATAAACTACTTTTGATTTGTTTCATATGAATTATAGGAGCTCCATCTATTAGAGGAGTTTTTAAAATGATCTTTGTTTTAAAGTTATTGTATATTATTTGTATTTTAAATTCCCTTCTTTATTCATAAATATTAAAGTTTTGAAAGATATAAATTAAATTAAATTATAGCTCCATTAGGTTAGTTATTTATCAAGTTTTTCCATAAATTTCTTTCCTATTTCTTTTCTGAAATGAATACACAATATCTATTGTTTAAGATATTATTTATTTTGTTATCTAAGAACCCTTTTGATCCACTACCTTCTTCTGTCTACGACCTTCTTCATTATGACTTCTTTCCAAAATTGCTGCGTTTTGGACAAGACACAATCATTGAGGTGCTGTTTTATTTCGCTGTCGGATTTAAAGCACTAATCGAGAAGAGAATATTTTAAGGCCAGAAAGGAGTAATAATCAGACGGAGTGAGATCTGGAGAGAGTGGAGCACATGGCAAAACATCCCAATCAAACTGTAAAAGCTTCTCTCTTACGACTAATGCAATATGTGAGCCCTCTTTTTTATTAATTCTGGCGCTTTCTTTCTTTTTTTTTTCTATGGCAGTTTTTAGTTGATCCGGATGATGACAGTATTTCGTCGAATTTTTTGTTTCATCTTGAGGACGGAGCTCGTTGAAAATTATGCCTTTGGAATCCCATCGAATGAAAAATATAACTTTCTTTTTTTGGGGGGGGGGTGTAGTCCCGGTTTGGGATGTAATAGAGCTCTGGTACGACTGAAACCGATGACAGAGATGGCTAATAGATAAGCCTGCGTGTTAACACTCGAAAGACGGAGACTTAGTGTATATCTATATTGCCCCAAAGCAGTCAAAATGACTGCTCTGTGAAAAAATTACTAATGTGTAAAGACATTTGTTTAAAATTAATTTCTAATATTTCTTATACTATTTACAGTCATAGAGCAAGTTATCGGTAAGTATTAACAATAAAACAAATTTACTTCATTTGGAACAAAAAATAATTTATTCATTATTTGTACATTTCAAAGATTCGAATGACAAGTGACGGTAATCAAAAAAATATATAAACTGTTATACGAATTCGGAGTCGATCTGATTTCCTATAATTTGATTGGCTCCGATTTCATATAAGAAATTTACTCAATTCAGTAATAAAAAGCAATTGATTATTTAAAATTTTCAAAATATTCAAAATGATTGCTTTTAGGCAACTACAATGATTAATAAACGCATTTATTTGTTGTACAAAAAGTCACAAAATTCTGTGTCATTAAATACACAGTTGTTTTTCTTAATGAAATTGAAAAGCAGTCAAAATGACTGCTTTAGGAAATCTAGTTTTAACACAAGCAGATCCAGATAAGGTCATTCATGGCGCAATGAGAAAAAAATTTTGGGACACCCTAATATTATTTATTAACCCGTAACGTATTATAACTGTTTTATATTCAATCTATATCTTTTTGTTATCTAAAAATTCTTTTGTTTTTTGTATTCGTTGTTGCCATCCAGTATCCCTAATTAAAATTTTCGCATAAACAAAACTTCATTACGATTCCTTTGTTTTAGAATGAGTCAAATACGGCTATATATCCGCTTTCTCGAGACGTAGATGGGAATTATGTACTTTAAAGCATTCTTCGAGGCACGTAAATTCTAAAAAAAAAAAAAAAAAAAAAAACTCCGCATTAGCTCCTCCGTAGAAATCCTGTATCTTTTAATTAAAATTTTCGCATAAAAATCTTTATTACGATCCCTTTGCTTTAGAATAAGTCAAATACGGCTATATAACTGCTTTCTCGAGACGTATGGGAATGATGCCCTTTTAAGCACTCCTCGAGACACGTATGTTCCAAAAAAGCACCGCCTTAGCTGCCTCCGTAGAATTGTGCCTCTACCCAAAATGATGGGATGGAGATTCTCCCCAGTGGGCAGAAGAAGAGGAGCGCTCCCGTTTTTCCGAAAGTGAAGGGCGGGCGTAAATGATGCCTTCCGTGAGTCGGAGGGGCGATCGTTCCATCACTGCCTCGTTCCGGAACTCCCTCGGGACTCGGGCCGAGGCTCCCGACCACCTGCCCTCATCCATTACCAGCCAATGGGCGGTCTCCACCTCCGGAATGTGGGGATGATCAGGAGGAGGGGGAGAGATCATTTGCCACCTTAACGCCACTGTCTACCCCCGAAATACGCAGATCGGTTTAGCGGTTTATTGTTGGGCAATCCACTTTGGTTAATGTCTGCGCGCTTACCTTGATAGTTTTTTTGTTTTGATGGAAATGTAAGTATCAGTACTTTAATGCGGTTTCAAATCTTTGCTATGAGATATACTACTATATATTGATAGTATTTAAAATTTATTTTGATGGGAAATATAAGTCACATTATTTTAATAAAGTTTCAAATATTTGCTATGAGATATACTACTATATATTGAAGCTAGCATATATTTACTATATATGGAGCATTATGATGGTTTGAAATTCATAATTATTGTATTTTGATTTTATTTACCCAACGATTATTTCGAGTCATTGGTTTTCATCGAGTCAAGCAAATGATTTTGACTTCATAAATTCCTTTAAATGGTACAAGAAAGTGCCGCAGTATACTTTCAGAAAATGTCTTATCTTGATAGTTTTTAAAAATTTCTTTTGATGGAAATATAGGGAACAGCTTTTTAATACGACTTCACACATAAATATTTCTTATCATTTATTATTGAATGGCAACAGTGAAATGTAAACAAATAGCTATATGAATGTGTTTTAGACTATTTCATTGAATGTTTTTACAACTGCATTTATTTCAATAATTCGCTAATTAATGAAGTTGTAGAATGTTTTTAAAAAATACCCTGGAAAGGATTGGTATTCCATTAAGTCAGAGGAACAATTTAAAAGAAACAGGAATCAAAGAGAAAGTTTAACATTCCTGGAATAAAAGACAACTAACAAAGAAATAATGAATTCTGGTAGATGTAAAATCCTTTTTCTCGTAATCCAGAGCAATCAGGTTCTACAATGTTGTAGATTTAAAAAATATTCGTTAACTTATCAATCGAAGGAAAGGAGAAGGGAAGAAAAATAATATATTAAATTTTTTGTTCTGTCCTTCCATTTTTCCATGTGATTCATTAGGCGCATCTTAAACTCATTTTTCACACTAATTCACTAAATGTTAAAAATCACACTAATTAAGAATTCACATTGAGAAAGAAAATGTTGATTGTTTAATATTATTGTATTGAGTTTTACTCGAACATCGATTTTATTTTTTAATCTGCAATCAAGTAGACGTATTAAATAATCAGTTTATTTTTATAGAATTGTATTTAAACAGATTTTATTCTTTTCTGGCTGGATTTGCAAAAACTTTCAATTATAAGCTTACAAATATTATTTCTTCAAAAAAATAAAGATAATAAGAAATATAATAAGAGTAATAAGAAAAAAAAAATTGATTATTATTTTAAAAAATTCATAAAACTTTAATCAGTGGGCTGATGGAAATATTTTAGAACGATCGTACTATGTCAGTTTCTTTGAAAAATTCACACTATGCTTCAATAGATAATTAATAACCACATCAGCTGTGCCAAAATTGTTTTTACATTTACAATTAGTCCACTGACATATAAAGTGTGTTGATTATTGAATTAAATCAGGTTTATTCGTCAATGATAACTTGAACTAATGGATTTGTAAAAGTTTTGGGAAATATCAAAATGTTGGACTAGATAATTAGAAATAAGATTTTGGAAATAATTGAAAAAAAAGGAAAAAAAAGAAAGAAAGTCATTGAAAAAAAATTAAATTTATAGCATTCGAAAATTTGTTGAAGGAAGCTCTATATTTTAAAATGATATTCTTTCATTCCATAGAACTATTTTTGTTATGGTAAGTAACTTAGAAACACAAATGGCATCTTTCACAAATTATACTATCTGAGTTACAAATATCAATTGAAAATCTAATCAATTTAAATTTGTCGTTTACTGATTGTAACTGAAAAACTACTCGTAAAAATTCTGGGATGCATCGAAAGTGAATAAGAAACCTTTAAAAGCAACTTTTAAAAATTTGCAAGTGCGTTTTAACTTAAACAAGAACACAGGAAAAGCAAAAGACGAGATGTAATTCTAAAGTTTTAGAAACGAAACAGAATTAAAATGTTTTTTTTAAAATTAATTTTTGTATTTACAGCGAAGGATCAGATGTTGTAACTGCATTAGATAAAGATAAAGGAAGTCGGGCTCTTTGAAGATGACATGTTAATGTCTTCTCTATTCCCCATTTTCTTGAAAAAGGGAGAGGAGAGATTGAAGGGGGGAATAAAAATTGAAACTTCTCCTCCCTTGCCAATTAATTTCTTTGCTACGCCATTTTATGTTGGAATAGTTCGTTCTCTACGAGCCAATGAAGTACATTGTGAATTATAATTATATTAACATCTGGTTGCTTAACCACTTGACATACGAATTTACTTAATTTCCAAATTAAATGACGCATTTAATAGCTTCCTAATTGAAATATTTACTATTATTTTAATTCCTTTAATAATAATACGTTTCAGGTGACTTTTTTCATTTTAAAATTAATACTTTTCACTTAATTGCAGATTAAAAATTAAAAATTCAATGATTCGATGCGCGTCTCAGACACGTCATTGTATGCGAAGTGGTTAATAAATATCATGACATCAGATAGCCTTTAAAATGTTATTAGATGCTAAACAGAAATAAGTGATTCCGTTGTCTAATGTTGCATATCTAACATAAAGCCTTTTACTTTCTCGTATACTACGTATGAAGAAATTAGTGTAATCATAAAAAAATTCAACATCGAGATTGGGACGAATCCCCACTTTTCAGACCTCCTTGAGTTCGAAAAACACATTTTTTTTGAAAATGTCTGACTACCTATGATGGAAAACTCAAAAACGTTTGGAGCTATACGGATGAAATTTTGTATACGGTCTTTGCACTAAATCTATAGATTTTTACCAAATTGTTAACAAATTCTGCCCAAAGGAAATCTGCCTGTCTGGTTGTTCGAAGATAACACGATAACAACAAAATTAAAAGAACTAAATAAATAAATTTCTACTGGCAGATTTAACATTTGTAGAGTAGACACGTATAAAACTTTGACCTTAATCCAACAAGAGTTTCATGGTATATCGGTTTCTATTTCCAGAAACAAGTAAATACAATGGCTAAAAAAAAAGCTATGCCTGAAATATATTAAATCTGATTCATGATTTTTGTGATTAGAAATTATAGTTTTATGCCAAATTTTTGCTTCAGTCGTCTGAGAAAAGCGAGTTTAAAATAAAAGTTCGATTTTCGTATACTATTTAACCTCATTCCATGAATTAATCGAAAAAGGAAAGTTCCCCAAGGATTATAGGATAGATTCAGTAAAAATGCTAAATTCTTGCCAAAGGTTAGTATTGCGTAACTAATATGCGTCAGTAGCATGTAAAGTGTTTGCTGTTTTACTCCAGATCCACAATTTCTGGAGTGCGCTGGGATGGGAGAGTAAATCTTTATATAAGTGGAATCTTTATTGAAGAATACATCTTTCTTTCCCAATGGTTTTTAATTTTTTTTTTTCAAAATACATCAATAGCATTAAATAAAGGTTTTTTTTCTCTCTTTTTTTTCCAAAAGAGGGGAAAAAAACCTTTTCTCTTTTTTATCAGTAGTAAATAAAAAAAAAAATAAAAATAAAAAAACTACTGTGCCCTAAAGGGCACCAAAATTTTAATTCTGCGAGGCTAGACTATTAAAATCAATAACTCATGCCAATTAAGTTAAAATGCATTTAATGACATTAAAGAATATGATTTGCGAGGGGATAAAACTATTTAGGACAACAACATTTAACATATATGCATTAAAATAATTCTCGGGACTACATCATGCTTTACCCTGGCTTCCAAGACAAGGACTGATGGTTCATGGCAGTTGCCGCTAGAGGGCCGAGGTAAATAGTTACGGTTACACTACTACAAGAGTATCAATAGCAATTCAAAATATATCAGTAGTAGTATGGAGGGTTTGAGACTACTCAAGCATAATATATGACAATAATAAGCGACAAATGATTGAATTTTAATCTTTGGACATACTTAGTGCCATCTAATGATACTTGTATTAATCTACATAATCTGTGAAGAAAGTTAAGAAATGACTCTTTTTAATTCAATAAGGTAAATTGTTGTCTGTGTTTCTTTTTTAAAATAAGCTACTTAGAAATTTTTAACCCTTACCTGGGGAGGTGCGATATATCAGACCGCTAAAGATGAACTTTCGGTCATTCCTACTCTATTTTTATCTCAATCGAATAGATTGATCATGTTGTTTCCATCCCGAATTTCAGCGAAAATGGTTTCAACGGATGGTTTTTTTTAAATATCTCAGCTATTTCTTTGCACGACGTCTGTGAGACCGTGTTCCCCTTTTAGTGTTCCAGTATTATACAAGGCTTAGCAGGTCTCCGTATGAAGCAGAGCTAGTGACTTTTAAATGAAGCAGAAAATTATTTTAGTGATGAGGACAATTGCACAGAAGATTTTTTCGTTGAAAGTGCGCATTCGATTAATTCTGATATCATGTTAAAAAATAATTAATTTTTCTAGTGATAAAGTAGCTTGAAAATTTTCTGAAATATTTTAATATACCAAGATAAATATTTTCAGAATTTAAAATTGATTTTTATATTAGTTATTTACTTGTATGTTTAAAATATCCTCGAAAACAGTACTACGAATGTTCACAAATGTCTGCATAAGAATAAGGTCGATAAACAAACAAAAAAGGTATGTATTACCCATTGCCGTTTTTTTTTTCTCCATATAATTGTTGAATTTTTCATTATATTGACTTTTCTATATCCTTGCATACTGGAAGAATAAATATGATTTAAAAAGTAAAGTGTTAAATGCCGAATATATTGGCTGATAGTCATACAAATACTTTCATTAGAAAATTTAATTTCAGTGTAAAGAAATGCTTTCTCGGAGACATCGTATCCTCAGTTAAGTTCTAACTTTTCACCTCTCTAGTTAAGGTTTAACAAGCACAATTCTTAAGCGATTATCAGTGTTTCCATTAAAAATGGATTAACCTAAATTTCTACTACAGAAGCCTGTTTTCCAAAACTCGTTGTAACCAAAATCACTTTGCAACTCAGAATGTGTATCTAACCCCGAGATCATATACTATATATATGAAATATCTGCAGAGTAAATTGGCTGATTTTCATACAAATACTTTTGAGTGTAAAGAAATGTGGCCTCGTAGACCTCGTATTCTCAGTTAAGTCCTAACTTTTCACCTCTCTAGTTAAGGGTTAACAAGGGCAATGCTTAAGCGATTATCAGTGTTTCCATTAAGAAAAGATTAACTTAAATTTCTACTACAGAAGCCTGTTTTCCGAAACTCGATGTAACCAAAATCACTTAGCAACTCCGAATGTGTATCCAACCCCGACATTTAAGGCAGTGCGGACTATATCACACGTCATTTGAACTTCTTTAACAATTCCACGGAATAAAGCGGCAGCGTAATCCCATAATAGAAGGTGGCATTAACACCTTTTCTGCCGCCGGTGTAAGAGGCCGAGGGAGCCCAAACGATTTTAATGAGGCTGGGGCGCAAAGGGTGTCCCTAAGCCCTCGGTCCGGTAATCCCCGTCGCGCACAAAGGACCCCATAATCAAATTTTTATTGGCTGCCGGGATTTGCGCCCCGCCAGGTGAAATGAAACAGGCATCCCGCTGAGAAGCACGGGAAAGAGCTGCTTGTAGAAGTGCGCATGGGCCCGTACGTGTGCGAAAGAACTCGCATGTGAGTTTTCTTAAACGCGTTGAATGCCACCGCAGTTTTCAGAAATCTGATTTTCAGAAATCTGACTTAAAATGATAATTGTATTTAATTATATATATATAATTAATATAATATCGTTTTTTAATGAATTTTCTGCTCATGCAAGCCAGCATTGATTTTTTATTCTTTTCCCAGAAGCCATATATCAATATACTACGAGTTTATTCGTAGCTGCACAAAAATGGCGAGTAAACTCGTAGTTGGTGCCCTAGAAAAGAACGTAATCTGCGAGTTAACTCATAGTTGGCAGTCAACGTGGTAAGATTATAACAGTGATTTCAGTGAGTTATTAACAATATAACAACGATTTCAGTGATTGATTAAGGTTATAACAGTGATCAGTGGTGGCCAGGCGTTTCCAGAATATGGGCTATTTCTAATTTTTTCAAGGTGTTAGGGGTCCATCCTGCAATGTAGGTGTGGTGAATTATATAAATTACCCTTATAATAAATGGCCAAATGTCTTAAATCGATCATTTTTTGTAGCATTGTTTAGGATAAGTAATTTTTTCTGTATTGCATTTTACCTCTTGCTTCGTTTTATTATTTGACTAAATGACAATTGAAAAATTGTACGCATTCAACTAAAGGCTCAGAGAAGAATGGAATTGCTTATGGATTAGACGTAATTTTTATAATAATCTTTTAAAAGCTTTGTTTATGTGATATTTCACTAAGCCTTCAATTCAAAGAATTGCTATTCTATTGATTTATCTATGGAATAGCATGATTATTCGCAGAACAGTTGAGGTGTTTACGATTTATGTGAAATTTTCATATCATGTAAAGAGTCACAGAATAATTAAATTTTAACGTGTAAATTTAAAAAAATAAATACCAATTCAATGCACATAACGGGAAAGTATAAGGTTAAATTTTCCTTCTTTTCAAGCATAGATTTAAATCCTCCACAGATTTAAATTTCAAATAAGAATTTGGATTTTCTGGTAATGAAAAAAAAAAGAAGAAAAAATAAATAATGCCTTAATACAGTCTTTCTTTGATTCTTCTTCATAAATACTCGTCGTCTTTGGTAGCCAAAGCTCTTTAATTTAAATGGTGATAAATATAATTAGTAAGGGCATGTGTTTACAAACACACCTGTGCAGGCTCTTAATAATTAGTAAAATCAAAGGACATTATCGTTTTCACCAATATATATTTTGTAAGAAACTTATTAATGCATCATTATCATTTATTTGCTTTTAATACAGTCCATTTTCAAAAACAATGTTCTAAATTATTATAGAAGCTATGCCATTGTTTCAATTAGCATCTTTTTTATAGAGAAATAGACTTTACCCGGGGCGTTGCTGCCGCAGAAGAAATAATCTTGGAAATATCGGTTGGAATATAAAATAGTTTCATTACGAATGATGGGAAGAGTAACATTAATTTTCTTGTCGGCAATGAATGCATTTATTGAAATGGAAGGATACATAAAGGAGAAGCAGTTATTCTATTTTTATTATTCTATTCTACAAATATTCATTTTTATATATTATATTTGTGTACTCTTTTAGAATTGCAATGCTTGATGTCCTTTGAAAATTTTAAGAGAAGAAAATATTTTTTGTATCTTTTGTTATTCGTTTAATATTCATTCATATTAATGTTTTATATTCAAGATTAATGATTAAAATATTTTATTTTGAAATGAAAATATATTTATGCCATAAATTTGTTGATATAGTTGAATTAATAATTTTTTAAAGTTAAAATGATGTAAAAATTTGTGTTCTCTATTATTTCCTGGAGACACTGCAAAAAACGCTAAAATTTTTATTTTTTAATTAAAATTTCTATCCTATGGGATTGATTCTGCTAATGTTTTCACGTATACTCTCTAATAATGTTGTGATCTCAGAGAACGAATTATATAGAATTTACGTAAAATATATACGAACTGTGAACCTCTATCTCGAATTTAGAACATTTACTGAATCTGTTGTGTCTCCTTGGAGACCATCTCCATGGCTAATTAATAATCCTTGATTAATGGATGCGGTAAAAAGATCCGAAAATATTTTTCATATATTACATAATTTTAATATGCTTATAACCCCCCGTAAGTGCAAGTCATAAGTATTCAAAGTTTCATCGCAATCGAATGAGCGGTGGGGCCGCGCATAAGACATAGAGACAGCATTCGTTTTTATTTATATAAGATGCACAGTGAATGGTGTTATTCTGATTTTTCTAAAAATTAGAAAGTAGAGTATGGAAGTATGGGGGTATATCCATAGACCATTAGTTTTCATATCAAACAGAAATGGAGGAAATCGGACCAGTAAATATAGATAGAGGTCATTGTTGTTACATGAATTATATAGATGAATGTGTTAACACATAGAAAAATATGTTATGCAACTATTCAGAGGATTAAAAAAAAATAATCGTTCTTTTGGTCACATACTATTTGAAGTAATTTTTCAATTGAATTAAATGTATTCTAATATATTATAAATGCAAAGAAACTATTCTTATTAAAACTGTTTATAATTTTATCATGAATATATTTGTCAGTATTATAGTTAGTAATCATGTACAAAGAGTTAGTAAAGATTTTATTAAAGACGCTTTATATAGATTTTAAGAATAATTTGTAAAATGTCCAATCTATTATAGGATTTTCTAAAAATTGAAATAAAATTTAATCTAAAACCGATCTATCAATTGATATCTGACTTTAAAAACTTTGAAATTTAGATTATCATCGAGGGCCCCAATATATTCAAAATTATAGAACTTAAATTCATCAAAAAACAATGATAAACCAAATTCTCTTTGACAGTCATGAAAGGAATTTTAAAAAATTGCATAAATTATTCCATAAGAAACAATTTTTTTTTATCAGAAATAGTTTCTCACAATTTTACTTATTTCCTTTTCATCGAGTCTAGACAACTGGAGCATGCGCACTAGTGCATTTGTTTCTGCCTGATTCTTCACTCTCAGATCCTTCGCCATTTTTCAGGCTGCGCCGAGAGATTTCATTTCTCGGAAATCCCCCTTCTAGGGATAGGGATGGCGGACGAGGGGGCCGAGGCTCACGGATGACATTTTAATAAAGTGGGATCAGCTGGGAGCGAAGGGCCCGACCGTGATAAGGGCATTTGTTTACAAACACACCTGTGCGGGCTCTTTTGATTAGGATATCAGCGAACAAAAGGTAGGCTCCAACCTCTTGCCATTGTGCCCCCTCGCATCATTGAATCTCATGGACTTTACTTTCAGAGGAAACCCGCATTCAAATTTTATGGAATTTTCATATCCTCTCTCCAGAAATATGTTTTGAAAGTTTCGAAAGGTTTAGTCTTCAAAAAGTTTAAATCCGAAGATTGCGAAATATCGAAAGAGTGGGCTTAGTGAATGGTTCTGAATATAGCTACAGTTTAACAATTTTATAGTAACAACAAAAAAAGCGTGTGTGGGCGTTTATCATTTTATATTATTAAAAATGAATGTTTGTCTGTATGTCTCTTATGCGCTGCCGTATCGCTCATTCGATTCCGATAAAACTGACAATATATTGCTTACGCGAAGTTTGTAGACATAATACAATCATCTAAAGTTTAAAAAATATTTTTAGATCCATTTACCGCATCTATTAACTATGGATTGACCGCCAAATAACTCGCCAAGGAGACACAACAGATTCAGTAAAGATGCTCCATTCAAGCTAGACGTTCATATTTCTAGGCTATTGTAAGCAAATGAAATCTAAGTCTTTCTCTGAGGTCATAGTTTTATTAGAGAATGTGCGAGAAGGTTTTAAGGAAACCAATCCTATAGGTTTGAAATTTTAACTAAACATTTAATAGAATTTTGTCATTTTTTGCTGTAACTTCCGAAAATATTACATTCCATTAATTTTGTACCAACATAATTTTCAAAAAATTATCTTTTTAACTATATTAAAGATTTTATGGCATAAAAAATATTTTCTATGTTCAGTCAATTTTAAAAGAAAATATTTTAATCACATTTTTTCATAAGACACATGATAATATTGATATGAATATGAAACGAATCACGGGATGCAATAAATGCTCTCTTTCATGACCCTTCTGAAAGAACACCAAGTTTACAATTCTAAAAGATTACTCAAATCTAATACATAACATTAAATATTTATTTGTAGAGTAGAATAATAAAAATAGAATAAATGCTATTTATTCTTCTCCTTGATATAGCCTTCCATTTCAATGAATGCATTCATTGCTGACAAGAAAATATTTCATCCTATCCTTTTTAATGAAACAAGGCAACTATATCAAATTAAAATGATGTTTCCTAAATTATTTTTTCCCAGACCGTTTGACTTACAACAAATTTGAAAAATACAAACTTTGGAAGTTTGAGAAGGCCTCGGAGGGTCTTTTGAAAAAATTATAATCAATTAAACATTAAGCTGAAATCGAACACTTTTCTGCTATAATTTTTGGAAATATTACCCCAAAGAGATTCATGAGATTGAAAAAATTTTAACTTTAAAAAAAATAAGTTTTTTAATAAAAATTAATAACCGGGAAAGTTTTGGCACTAAATTTTTTTTCTTTATTTCTAACAATGGATTTCGTTTTTATTTCTAGCTATTAAAATATTTTCATCTTTTTATCCAATATTTAAAAGTCAGTTTTTTTTTCCACCGTAAATATATATATATATGTATGTACTCTGAAGTGACAAAAGTCATGGGATAGCAATATGCAAATATACAGATGGCAGTAGTATCGCAGCGAACAAGTATAAATGCGCAGTTCGTTTTCCAGAGCTTTCATTTGTGTTCAAGTTATTCATGTGAACAGGTTTTTCGTGATTTATGGCGGCACGAAGAGAATTAACAGACTTTGAACGTGGAATGTTAGTTGGAGCTAGACGCATGGGTCATTCCATTGCGAATATCGTTAGTGAATTCAACATTCCGAGATCCACAGTATCAAGAGTGTGCCGAGAGTATGAAATTTCAGGCATCACATCCCATCATGGACAGCGCAGTGGGCGACCACCTGCACTTAACGACCGAAACCGCCGACGTCTGTGTAGAATGGTCAATGTTAATAGACACGCAACACTTCGTCAATAACTGCAGGAATCAATGTGGGACGTACGAGGGACATGTACGATAGGACTGTGCGGCGAAATTTGTCTTCCTTTGGCTATGACAGCAGAAGACCGACTCCAGTGCCTTTACTGACAGCACGACATCGCCTGCAGCGACTCTCCTGGGCTCGTGAGCATATCGACTGGTCCCTAGACCAGTGGAAAACCGTGGCGTGGTCAGATGAGTCACGATTTCAGTTGTCACGAGCTGATGGTAGAGTTCGAGTGTGGCACAGACCCCACGAAGCCATGGACCCAAACTGTCAGCAAGGCACTGTTCAAGCTGGTGGTGGCTGCATAATGGTGTGGGCTGTTTTTACATGGCATGGACTCGGTCCTCTGGAGCAACTGAACCGATCATTGACTGGAAATGGTTATGTTCAGCTGCTTGCAGGTCACTTGCAGCCATTCATGGACTTCACGTACCCACACAACGATAGGATTTTTATGGATGACAATACGCCATGTCACCGGGCCAGAACTGTTCGCGATTGGTTTGAAGAACATTCCGGAAAATTTCAGCGCATTATCTGGCCACCTAGATCGCCCGATATGAATCCCATCGAGCATTTATGGGACATCATCGAAAGGTCCGTTCGTTCCCAAACTCCTGCACCATCCACACTTTCACAATTATGGACGTCTATACAGACAGCATGGCTTAATATTCCTGCAGAGGACTTCCAACAACTTGTGGACTCCATGACACGTCGAGTTGTTGCACTTCGCCGGGCAAAAGGAGGACCGACACGATATTAAGAGTCATCCCATGACTTTTGTCACTTCAGTGTATATATATATATATATATATATATATATATATATAATCATAAAATTATTATATATATATATATATATATATATAGAGAGAGAGAGAGAGAG
>JAPMOQ010019071.1:380126-393285 GCA_026543055.1 Argiope trifasciata
TATATATATATATATATATATATATATAATATGAGTTGTCTGAGTCAAAAAGATTCAGAATAAAGTTAGACAGTTAAAATAACATGGTTTTAATGCTGACGGAAAGTTGGATATGAAGTTAGGTATAAACAATATTTCTGAAATCAAATCTGATCAATATTAAAAACGGCAGTTTCAAAGAAGCGACTTCCATACAATAATTTGATGAATCAAAATTTATCCTTTTACTTTCTTAACATACTAGGTAGCTTTTCTTTTCTTTCTGTCTATGTTCTGAAGCTTTTCATATTGCAACTACATCAATGTATTGTATTATCTTTAGCAAGTATTTTACAGTAATATTAGCAGGCCTTTATTGTAATATTAGTAGGTTTTTTTTTCATCATTTTTTCATTTAAATTAAAGTTAAATTGTTAAGAAAAACCATAGCCCTGTAACACAACAAAAGAGCATTAACAAGGTTTCTAAAGTATTTACGGGTAGGTCTTTTAAAGCGAGTGGGCAATACATTTTATCAAATGAGATCTTGAATCCTGATGTATTGAATCTTTCACGGAAGGAGAAGTTTCAAAAGCAAATCTTAGAATGCCATAAGTAGTAAGAAAAGTTTCCAATTACGGAAGTTAAGTTTCCATCAAAAGTCATCTTCCAGAGTAGAAGCGTCGTTAGTAATGTAAACTTTTCTCTTTATCATCGTAAATTTCGATATTGTTGCATCTTACCCATCGAATCTAAATAACTCGCCTAACCTTTTTTCTTTTTTTCTTTTAAGAGTTATTTTTTTCTGATTATGGCAAAAGACACATATTTTTGGCTTTGTTTTAAGAAAAGGAATTCACTAAACTTATTAGATAAAATGAATTTGGCAATTAGGAGTGATGCATTTATTAATGGTAGTATTTTTTAATTAATACATCAAGACACTTCATCATCTGTCGGTGTCCTTAGGGGTAGCGTGTCTTCCCCGTGATTTGGACATCCCGGGTTCAAGTCCCAATTCATGCATGGTTGTTATTTTGTGTTCTATCTGCGAGTAGTGCGAATGTGCCCCCTGTGAAAAGTGGTTGTTCAAGCATGAAGTGGCTAAGTCGTTCTCTTGGCCCTAGTTGGCACTACTGAAAAAACAAGAAATGCTAATTTAGGCTCAAATAGCTGACAGTCAGCAGGCTTGTAAAGTGCCATAAGTAAAACAACAAGACTTCATCATCTACAAATTTAACGATGTTTTGGCACTGCACCAATCTATATAATTATCAGCAAAGGTGATGCATTTAGTGGTAGGTATGTTTTCTACGATGTAAAGAAACGAAGAAATTATTAAAGAAAGGGGGAAAAAAGAAATAACAATTGATTTACTTAAAATAACACAAAGTATGCATCATATCAATCAAAAACTTTAGTAGTATTCAGGGTTTTTTCCATATTAATAAAACTTGTCAATTTCAAATACTTGTTCATGTATATATTTTTTCATGCAAATGTTGTTTATTTATTAAATTTATCACCCAAATCATTAAGACACAAATCAAGTTTATATCTATGTTGTGTTACATTCACTATAAATATATATACGCACGCACGCACGCACGCACGCACGCACGCACGCACACACACACACACACACACACACACACACACACACACACACACACACACATATATTCCATAAGTATCGTTCTCCAATGCCATACAAGGAATTCATAGCCTTATATATATATATATTTACAGGATTGAACTAGAATTGGATTAGACCTAAAACACGATAATCTCTTAAAAAGTCAGTATTTACCCCTATAGTATTTCGGTCTTCATGTAAGTATGGAGTTGCTATACGAAATGTTACTTTGTTTAAAACTATGTGATTCAGACTAAATTGGTATTCGAAGTCATTTATAAAAATTCGTTAATAGTGAATTAAGTAAAGTTCACTCGTTAATAGTAAATTAAGTTCATTCCTAGAACTTTTTAATGAAAAAATGAAGCAAAATAAAAGGACACAGTAGAAATGATGTAAAATCCAGACATGACGAAAAACCTAGATTTGCCAAAATTCTTTGTCTAACGCTAAAAGAAACGGTAGTAAATGGTAATCTCAAGAGAACTAACTTATAGCAAGCTTCAACTTTAGGGAGGAGGGGGAGATGATTGAAAATGCCTTTGAATCAAAATGGGCACAGATGAAGCAAAATTTATGCTCATTACTGCGTTGTCCATGCTTCTATTTTTCATCTAAAGCCGAAATTAAAAGATCCATCCATCCGTCATGCATTCCCTTTCGTCCCCTTTTGTGGTTTTCTGGGCTATTTTGATGTCTGCCCTTTTTACCGACAAATTTTCAGTAGAATCGACAGGAATTAAAGGAGCCAGAAAACCGCAAAAGGGGTCGACGGGGGAACGCGGTGCTCGCATGACGGATGGACAGATCGTTCGATATCGGCTTAAAAGGTATAGAACCTTTATTGAAGTGAAGGCAGTTCAACCCCATACCCTTATTGTCTGCACTAGTGAAGTGCGAACCTATTTATTTATAAAGCAACTTCTTATCCCTATATTTGAGGGGGGAATTCTCGTCCCTATATTGAGGTATCCTACCCTTAGCCCACTAGAAAGAAACAATAGCTAGTAAGACGCACATTAGGAAAAGCCTTTTTTATCTATATAAATAAATATGAATGTCTGTATGTCTCTTATGCCTTCCTAAGCCGTTCATCTGATTGCAAATGAAACTTCAACAACATATGGGATGGTTATAGGGATAGTACAATTATCGAAAATTGAAATAAAATTTCGAATCTCAACTGCATCTATTGACCAAGGATAAATCTCCAAATAATTCACCGAGGAGACAATAGATTCTGAAGAAATGCTAAATTCAAGCTGAAGGTTCATATTTTTTAGCTATAGGACGCAAATGTCATGCAAGTCATTCTCAGAGGTAACAACTTTGACAGATTAAGCGAGAAAGTTTTGGGGAGACCAACCAAAAGTTGAGAGAAAGTTTGGGATTTTATATTTTAATTAAATTTTAGCCTTTTCCGCGATAACTTCCAAAAATATTACAGTATAAATAATTTTGCTCCATCTTAGGTTTCAAAAAGTTATCTTTCAAATTATATTAACGATTTTATGGTATAAATGTATTTTCTATGTTTAATCAATTTTGAAAGAAAATGTTTTAATCGCATTTTTTAAAATTAAATTTGAGAATTCTGAACGAATATTCAACGAGTCACGAGATAAAATAAATAGTTTCTTTCATTGCCGTTCTGAAATAACCCCAAGTTTTAACATTCTAAAAAGAATACACAAATCTAATATATAGCAATGAATATTTGTTTTTCCGTATTTTCTATACTGTTATACCGTTCATCCTATTTCGATAAAACATTGCCAAATGATTGATTGTTATAATATTTATACACTTAATATTTTTTTCTTCGGCAGCAACTCGCCGGGTACCAGCTTGTAGTAAATAGTTATTAAGATGTTAGGTCTTTGCCATTATTCGTGTAACAGTATTGCTTATTGAAAATTTTGACATTATTTTTCTGAAAATACTGACTGACCCCTTGACAGATTTAGCTCCAAATTTAATAGGCAACTATATTTTTGATTTTATGTATATAGTTTTACATTTTAGCTATTTGTTTTGTAGTTATTATGTGTATTTATATTTGGACTGCCAAATGCTAAAAATTCGATAAAAATACCAAATTTCATTAGTCTATCTCAAAATGCTTCTTAGTTACTTTATCACAATAGATAGGCATAATACTAAAAAATGGGTTTTCAAATTCGGAATGGTCTAAAGCATGGGAAATTGTCGAAATTCGAATGATTGTTAATTAGATGATTCTGCTAGCTGACACGAAGTGCAGCATAAAAACCTTTCTTGATTGAAAATCTTTGATTCGCAATTTCTTATCAATTTCAATATTTTTCTCTCTACTTCAAATACGAGAGCGTAAAAATAGCGTCTACGAGAATAGACGTAAAAGTCATCTTTTTTAAAACAGATGAGCATTCAATGTCTTTGGTTAAAAGATTTTTCAAATCTATAATGCTGCTTCCCAGTATAGATAGTTCCACAGTAAGGAAGACAGATATACAGGTATTTATATACAGGTATAAGAACGACAAATCAATCACTTTCCACCATTTGGTGATAATGAGTCCTGCTGATTTTCATCCATATAAATAAAAATGAATGCTTATCTGTATTTCTCTTATGCCTTCTTAAACCGTTCATCCGATTCCGATGAATGTTGGTCAGTTTATTGCTTATACCTACAGGAGGGGTGTAGAGATAGTGCAATTGTTTAAAAATTAAAAAAAAAATCTCAATCGCATCTATTTACCAAGGATTAATCTCCAAATAAATCGTCAAGGAGTTTTTTCATTTTCAACTGTTTTGGAAATAGAATTGTGCATGTAATAAATACAATTAAAAAGAATCCTAAACCAAGATGGTTTTCAAATAATATTTTGCTTTTGTTTGGGTCTTTGACTTTCATTTAAAAAAATAATATGCTGCAATGCTTCGTGGCGCCATCTACAAGTGAAATTTAAAAGTATACCATTCAAAATTGACAGTGAAATTTTTGACAGTTTATCTTTCTTCCTTTTTTCTCCCTTTGTTGTTTATTTAATAGTTTATCGAATGGCTTTTCTGTGTAAATAGAACCACAACTCTTAAATTCTTATTTCCTTATTAATTTAAGCTTCTTATAGATTTTTTTTTTAAAAATCACATGTTAATAAATATTAAGGAAACTTGTACTGAAGATTTCGTAGCAGTTTATCAAATAGTTAATTTTCTATTAATTGAAAACTGTGTTTACATTATACACACACACAGACAACGTATTCAGCAAGCAAACAACATGACAGAGTCAAACATTTTCGTATATATAACAATCAAAATTTGAGAAAGAGATAGTTCAATAACTTTTTTCTTTGTTTTATTTCAATGTTATATTAAAAAGTTTTTCAGACCAGATATTTTATTCAGTAATTCGTAACTTTAAAAATTGATTAAAAACTAGACTAATTGTTATTATTAGTATATGAATATCCTACTTAAAATTCAAATGTATTGATTTCATATTCTGTGACATAAACACATATTTCAAATCGCATTTGCATTGCTTGGTTAAATTATCAACATTTTTTAAAAAATGAGATAAACTTGAGAATTTTACTGTATTTTTTTATAGTAATATATTTTTAAGTTTGAGAAGTTAGTGCATACAATTTTTCTCGAAGATTTAAGATTTAAAAACTCTTTGGTACAACTAATTTTTGGTATTAAATAAAAATTAAATTGCAGACGATGATACTATTTTTATATCATATTAAGATATTTTATATCATAATATTTAAGAAAATTTCGCAAAAAATGTTTTTGTTGTAGCCTATACCTTTACAATAAATGCTTGTTAGGCTGTAAATAGTTAAATAAATATAATTATATTCATGAAATTTAAGAAGCATTTGAATGAAGATTTGATGGCAATGAATTAATTCAACAGTTAATTATTTGTTAGAAAAAATTATGAGGAATTTATTTCGGGTAAAGTAGAGATGATTATTATTTTAATATATTTTAACATCCATTTTTAATAATTAACTGTTGCGTGAATTATGAATGACAAACTAAGAAATGAATATTTATCTAGATAAATGCTAATAAAATGGTTGAAATACACAAAACATTTTAGACTTGAAGGATAATTTGTTTATTTGACACTTAAAATAAATTCTCTTCAATTTATTATTGATATTTTAATAAATAATAATAATGATGATGATAATTTACATAGTCATTCGACTCTAAAATCTCAAATTACAAAGAGATGCATAGATAGACAGAGAGAGAGAGAACAGAGGGATAGATATGTAGATAAATGGAGACAGAGAGAGAACAGAGGAATAGGTATGTAGATAGATAGATGGAGACAGAGAGATAATAGATACATAGATAGAGAGAGACAGAGAATAGATAGATAAATATACAGAGAGAGAATAGATAGAAAGATATATGTAGATAAACAGACAGAGAGGCAGATAATAGATATATATATATATCGATAAACAGACAGAGGGAGATAGAGAATCGATAGATAAGAGACAGAGAGATAATTGATCGATTGATACATGGATTGAGATAGAGATAAAAAGAGAGAGGATTAGATTTTTCTTGATGCAATTACATAAGCATATATAAAATTGAAAAAAACTTCTAAGGAAATATCATATAACTTAAATAGCTTAAAATTATTTAATTTAATTCTAAACTTCAGTGTAAGTTAAGAACTTATATTCTGATTTTATCTAGATTTTTCATAATTTATTTTACGTAACATAATGTATAAAAGAGCTGAATAGATTCTAACTTTATAAATACGAAAAGTATGAACTTTTCCTACTTTAATTTTACTGATTGAATCAAGTAATAGATTTCAATATATCTTTTCTATTGATACTGTCAAACTGGATAACAGTAACTTTAGTGTTTATTCATTAGTATTCAGATTTAAATTGCATTTCATATTTGTTAATGGGCTCATTTGCTTCAGTATCTATGGAAATGCAGTTTAACGCATTCGAATCATATGATTTATAGGCGTAGGTATTTTGGTTTTTTAAAAAAAGTATTTTTTAAATTCAGTAAAGAATTTCATGTATTATTTAATTGATTACTCAAGCTCATATGCTACTTTGTTTTCCAATATTTTTCTCATAATCAACACTCTTTTAAGCAATTATTTCTATCGTTTACATTGTTATACTTTTCGAATAAATTAAATTTTGAAGAGTTTGCATATTTCTTACACTAACAGAATTTTGACATTATTACAAGAGGCCCAAATGAATCGTGGGTGCCTAGGATGTTCTTTTAGTGATGAATAAACATTTCCCAATCTCCTTTTTAAAAATTTATTTTACGTTATATTAGAAATCGTTTGTATCCGTGTGTGAATTGCCGAAAAGAAATTAAAAAAAAATGGCAAAATAAGAATATTTCCCCTAAAACTCAAGAGATGGCGCAACAAATCACATGAAGAATAGACCGATTTCTTCAAAGTATTTTTAAAAATAAAGCATTTTCAAAAATATTTCACATTTCTAACCAAGGGACAGGAGATCGAATCAATTGCTATTCAATTCTGTGATGTGGAGAAGTAGGAGTGAGGGGCCTGTTGGGATATTTCATCCCAAGCATAATTACTCCCTAATCGCCATTTTGATCATCAATCGGATAATCGGGCATCAACAGATAATTGAACATAAATTATTAAACATATTGACAACAGGATAAATATAATTACCAAGCTAAATGCATGGGGTGAAAGGCAGAGAAACTTTATTTCTAAAATCAATATTTTGAGAAACGTTCATTGATGTTTTGCTTAGATAATTAAATAATTAAATATTAAGTTTTTTTAAGTAAAAACTATTTTTTTGTTTTGTTAAGAAAATGCTGATTTCGCTTCATATAATTAGGATTCGCATTTACCAAATTCGTTTTTTTATTCATAGGTTAAAAAATAGCAATACACTTTTTGTATAAATGAGCAAATTGTTCGAAATATTATTTTAAATATCTATAAATTCATTAAAGCAGCTATAAATGCCAGATCATCTATTAGATACAATCAGTTAACAAATTACACTGATTATAGTGGTCACAACATGAAATATAAAATAAACTCAGGAAATATTGTTATTTCGATGGGAAACAAACCATGTTGTTGAAGAAAAATTAGAAAAAATAATCTTAATGTAAGACAGATCATGAGAGATAAGAGGCCTAGTAACAATTTTTTTTTCCCTAGCCAAGTTCCAGAATATAAAATAAAGTTATTAAAAAAGCTTATTCCTTTTGATTAAAAAGTACATTTATTAGTAAACTAAGGAGCATAAATTTTATTTTTTTACTTTCAGTTTTATTTAATAATTTAGTAATTAATTTTTTTCTAAATAAAAATTATTTTTTGATAAATTATAATAATATATAATGAAATCTGAAAATGATTATTTCTCAAAAATTTAAAAACAGGTGGTAACACACGTGGAAAAATTAGAATTAATCTTCCAATTATATAAATTTTAACATGAATTGTGAAAAAAAATCAAGACTGTGTTGTTAAAGAGAATATAAAAACATTAAAAATTCCATTGCAAGTGAAATAAGCAAATATATACCAATTGCATGATTGATAAAAATTAATAACTTCTAGATTTAAATTTAAATTATTATTATTATTTAAACAACTATGCAGAAAAGATTTCAAACTTTCGAAATTGCAAGAAAGGGTGGGGAGACTCATGAAAAATAAAAGTAAATGAAATCTAAAATTTCAAATTATCATTCAAGAACGTTTTTATTCATTCAGTCATTATTTGTATCAATTAATTTAAGTCATTAACCAGTTTAAACCAGTTTGAAACAAATTGAAACTGTCATAAGATTTCTCTATCAGTCTCCATTCCCTTCTTTATATAGATAATAATAAATTTTTTAAACTTTCATTTCCAATTTTTCTAGCTGGCAAACAAAGTTTTGGAGCTCGACTGATGTTTAGATGAAAAGGAACCCGTCGCTTTTCTAAATATTGACGCATGCGTAATATGATAGTCTCGTGATTGTTTTAAACCGTGTTTAAACTGATTAATGACTTTAAATACTTAAGACAATTCGTAAGAATTCAGAAAACGAATAATTTGGAAATCAAACTGTGACTTCAGTTGGGGATAAGTCGCCAAATGTGACAAACTTCTGCATTATTTTCTAATAGCCCTAAAAGCATGAAACGGGTGCTTCAAAAGTGATAAATCACCGATTTATTGCTTACGCATTTTCAATCTTCAAAAATTTCAAACCAAAACAATATCACGTTCTCCTATGACAATAATTTTCATCTGTTTTGAAGTATTTGTTTTTACAACTATAGTTCGATACACTGAAAACCAATAGCGTCTTCAAACACCTGTTTGCCAATTTATCGACGGAATTTTTTTTCCACATCGCCACTGTCGGTATTTATTCCTAAATTCATATCCTGCCTCCCTTAAGGCTAATGATACGGCAAAACATCATCCGCACTTTTTATCAGCATTTTTCCGTTTCTATCTGCAAGCAAGTTTTTCGTCATCGTCAACTTTTTTTAACCAACTTGAAAGGGCCGACGACGGTGATGGAAATATTGTCTGCAAACGAAATTCACCCAATCATGTGAAATTTTCATTGTGACGTCACTTTCGTTGTCCTTTGCCGACGAAAAGTGCGGACGATATTTTGCCACGTGATAAGACCTTTATACATAAGAATAGTCCCCTTTCAGGATGCGTGTGTGAGAGAAAGAAAGGGAAGAATTTCCTCACGCAGAGAACTGTTAGAGCTCCCCTCGTCTTTTCGCAACAGCAAGTTTTGTTTAGTTGTATTAGCAACACGAGGGCTATTTTGGGACGGACCTAGTCATTTTGAGCCATGGTCAGATAACAAGGACGAAACCTGAACTGGCACCCCCCTCTCCCCACCAGCGGGAGGACATTTGGTCTGACAGATTGAACGCGCAAGAGACCACCTCACAAGACGGTTCTTCGGTAGAATCGAGTCTCGAACCTGAAACCTCCCGTTCCGAAGCCGAGACTTTATCACCCGGCCACCGCGGCCCATTTCGCAACAACAAAAGAGAATAGCAGGACATTTTGTATTAGAAACAAACAACCGCTTTGAAAGGATAATTCAGGGTTTTTTTTTTATGGCTGAAGCCCAATAAGGACAGAAGGAGAGCTATCCTGACATACAGGAAACGGCAGGCCAAATAAGAAATGACTAAATAGTTTTTTTTTTGTTATGGCATTTTACCAGAAAACCAAATGCTATGACAAGTAATATAATTTTTTTTTAAAGTCAATTCCTGATTAGGACAACAAAGAAAATTTTAGCTACTTTTTATTAGATAATTACAATTAATATAAAAATGTATGTACATATGACAGAATCTGAATGTTAAGTGACAAAATTTTTTTTTCCACATCGCCATCGCATTTATTCCTAAATTCATATCCTGCTAAATCCTCTATATAAATAAAAATGAATGCTTGTCTGAATGTCTCTTATGCTTTCCTAAACTGTTCATCCGATGGCGATGAAACTTGGTCATCTTATTGTTTACATCTACGGGATGTACAATTATAGGGATAGTACAATTATCTAAAATTTAAAATAAAAATTCAGATCTCAACTGCATCTATTTCCAAGGATGAATTTCCAAATAAATCGCCGAAGAGACAATACATTCTGTAGAAAGGCTAAATCCTAGTTAAAGATTAATATTGTATAGCTATTATACACAAATGTCACGCAAGTCATTCTCAGAGATAAAAACTTTGACAGATGATGCGAGAAAATTGCGGGGAAACCAATAATGGGGGTTTCAAATTTTAATTAAATGTTAGTGTTTTTCGCAGTAACTTCCGAAAATATTGCAACACAAATAATTTTGCACTGTCTTAATTTTCAAAAATTTATCTTTCAACTATTTAAATGATTTTATGGTTAATATATATTTTCTATGTTTAATGGATTTCGAAAGAAAATATTTGAATCACTTTTTCTAAAATTAAACTTGAGAATTCCGAACGAATATGAAACGAATCCAGATATATAATCAATAGTTTCTTTCATTACCATTCTGATAGAACACCAGCTTTACAATTCTAAAAGAATCTGATATATGAAAAAAGGATAGATGTTCGTATTTTATGTACTGTCATACCGTTCATCCTATTTCGACAATACATTGCTAAATTATTGCTTGATTGCACTTATTTTTTTCGGCGGCAGCAATGAGTCGGGTACCAGCTAGTATCTTATATAAGATAATTTTTTTCTCCCATATAAAACTATAATAAATGAATTTATCAAAAAATTATTGATTTTCGCAAGAGCTGAACTCTCATTCTTCACCTTCACCTAAAAAATACTCGCATTTTATCTACACAGTTACTGCCCGCTGACTTCAATTGTTGTTACAAACTGCTGAAACTCTGTTTAAAGTATTAAAAATTAATTAGAATTAATCAATGAATTAATATTTGGAAAAAAAAATGTATCAATATCGAGTGTCATCCTTTACAAGTTTTAAAAAATGTATCTGAACTCGAGTAGATGAATAAAAAACATTTTATTAACGATTGAAAATTTGAACACGATACATAAATAAATATTATATAGGGGCAGTATGAACTAACACTATGGATTGAAAACAAACTATTTATAATAATAAAATTTCATTTATAAAAGCAACAAATAATTTTATTAAAATTTTATTAACAAAAATGATTTTCCCCCAAACTAATGCGATATTCATATTGTAATAAAAATAGAAATGAGGAAATATTTATTCTTTACCTTAAAAATAAAATAGACTTTCGGATACTAAATCAATAGATGGCTCTCAGAACCTCCATTTATTATTATTATTATTATTATTCACAACATTCAAATAGGATAGCGAATAGGATAGCATAGTTGATTTTTCTTCGCCTGTTGCTGGTGCGTTCTTTTCTTTTTTTAATTATTGGGTTGATTATTTTTAATTATTTGTTGAATATTCATATATAGGTTTATTTTATATATTTTTGCATAAATTCTTGCTTTATTTGATGATGAATTTAATGTTGCTTTGTTTTCTGTCTTTGCTTATTAAATTGATGTATGTCTTTGATCTCAATTTTCGGGTCACAAGGGTTCAATACTGTTGGACATTGTAAGATTCCTCACAGAAAAAATAACTTATTTTAAATCCTTGCCTGAGGAAGACTCTTGAAAAAGTCTCCAGGCCGGATTCTTTTTCTATTTGTTGTAGTTTGATTCTATTGTATTCCTTTTTATTTTGCTTATATTGCTAATTTATTTAGATTCATCTGCATTTTGGTAGTAGCAGCATTAGCGCTCACTAAATACATTGATAGTTTTTTAAATAGCTTTTTTAATTTTGTTCGAATATGAAATAATTTTTAGTTCCGTTTTCGTAATTAGTTTCGTTTCCTCTTATATTGCTAATTATATATATATATATATATATATATATATAATATAAGTTTATCAAAAAGCGTTAATTCCCTATACTTTCTTGTCTTCAAATACAGTGTTTATAGGAGAGACCTCAAAATATTTCAGAGCCTGTGACCTCATATCCTCAAAATCCGAATAACACGTAAATTTCTCTTTGATAGAAAGAATTTAAAACATCCACTTTCGAAAACAAGCATAAAAATAAAGTCAAAAGCTAAAGAGAGTTTAGTTTCTGTTAATTTTTTGTCACCATCGTCATTTTTTTAATCTATTTTCCATAGGAAAATATTTAACCCCAGTGACCTCACATAGTTGTAATTTGTCATTTCTCTCAATTGTAAGATTTATTATTATACACATGTATGCAGAAACGTAGGGTACGACTCTCGGATAACCTTATACCCCATATTTATTTGACAAGTAGTATCATTTTATGGTTTCCGCGAAAACATTTATTACAATGAATCCCTTCCCCTGCTTTTAATCTCTCTTCGGCTTTTATTCCATCTAAAAAAGAGCACTCATAAAGAGGATGTATTGAATTTTGCTGCCATAAAACTACAGAAAAAGAATCCGATTTTTCTTCACCTACATTATTATTTATCGCCTTTTTTTATACTCATTTTGCATTCTTTCGATTTCAATGATGCCGCACTTGAAACTGAATACATGGGCAGCCGTCTGGAAAAGTTCCTTTTCAGCGGTTAGATCCACATGCAGTGGGTATGTTTAGTTGGGTTCGGACTGATTTACGATTGCTCTCCCCCTTCAGGTCGAAAAGGGGTCAGGATTCAATTTCAGCAGTGAATTACCACCACGTGCAGTTTTGCCATGCGATGATTTATTGTAGTGAATTCAGTTACTTTCAAATTTTAAACACTTTAATTCCTATAACTTTCATCGTTATTATTGGTGTTTTATTGCAGTGAATTTAGTTACTTAAAAATTTAAAGCCTTTAAATTCCTATTACTTTCATGATTATTATTGATTATTTATTGTAGTGAATTCAGTTACTTCGAATTTAAACACTTAAATTCCTTATAACCTTCATCATTATTATTGATGATTTA
>JAPMOQ010019071.1:393295-404452 GCA_026543055.1 Argiope trifasciata
ATTGCTGTGAATTTAGTTATTTTCAAATTTAAAACACTTAAATTCCTATTACTTTCATCATAATATAATCATCTCGAATCACAGTTTGGACGCATTTGCATTTTGACATTAAACAATTAATGACTGACTAGCTGGTACCCTTTACATTGCTGCCGCAGAAGAAGTAATTTTGGAAATATCGCTTGAAATTTAAAATAACTGTCTTGATGAATTAGAAATGACAGGAAGAATAATATTCATTTCCGAATAAAATAAGATTAATGCTTATTTTATTTGGAAATGAATAGATTTCTTGAAATGGAGTGATATATGAAGGAGAAGCGTAAATAATATTCACTCTATTGTATTAACTTTATTATTCAAGACTTTAGGGACAAGACCATCATCAACAGAAAGAAATAAGTAATAAGTAAGTTTTATCGCAATCTGATGAGCGGTGCGGCAGCGCATAAGACATACAGACAAACATTCATTTTTATTTATAGAGATTTACTGACTCTTATTTCTAAATAGTCGCACTTAATTTCAATTACTTTCGATACAATCATCTAGAATCCCGAATAATAGTTTAGATGATTTTTTTTGACATTAAACCCTTTATTAGTGATTAACTGACTCTCTTACGCATAATTCCCGGCAACTTTTTCGATTTTCTTCCTGGTTGTTGTTCGGTAAATGCCATAATCTGTTAACAGATACTCAGCAGACGATTCCTTTTCAGATATCTTATAACTGCTACAAATTTTATTTCTGTTAAAATCTTATTAAAACTAAAAGTAAACGAATTTTCTACTTGATAAACATATTTAATTAATATTATTTTGTATAATAACTGATGATCCATTGTAACCCTTTTGAAATCTGGCAATAGTTTGTAAATGTTGCCAATCCTAATAGTTATATATTTCCTGTTCTTTTATTTGTGTTCTGCCTTTTTTCCAGTTTGGAACCTGGCAACGAGATATAATTTTGGTTTGTATTTCTACGATATCTGCGAAAATATCGCTTACGTTATTTACGATTTAAAAAGTGTATTTAAGTTATTCATCTGTAAGATGTACGTTTATTTTATACCTCATTTTCTTTATTCATCTATGTGAATAACCTCATTCGACTCTGTCTTGGGCTGTGGATAAATATAAAAACTAAAGAATCGTTTCGAGTCATAATAGTAAATGATGATGTGAAATGAAGAGAATATACGAAACCAATGGAATTCTGAAGCTCTTGGAACTGTGTTTCTCAACCTTTTAGTATTCACGGCCCAATTTTCAATCATAATTTTCATCCCGCCCCCCTCTTCACACCGCATCCAATAAAATGTATACAATAATAATGTATTTTGAGTATTTTGGAGCTAAACCTACACTTTAACCTTAATTTTAAACTTTACAAATTACCAAGAATACGGAAATTTATTGCCATTTTGCAACACCGATCCTCAGTATTGAAAAAACAAGAATCCTATGCCTTTTTATTGCTCTTGCGTCCCGTCATGTCGGGCATTTTCACGGTTTCGAGAGAAGTTTCGATTTATCTGGAATTTGTCTGATCAGTTTAAAAGTTAAGTTAGGAGCGTGCGCAGATGTGAACAAATGTTTTCTCATAGGGAGAAGGAGAAAGTTCTATGACGTCAATTTCAATTCCAGATAATCTCATTCGAGTTGATCCTTCTATCGCTATTGAATCCATTCTGAATGTGTATGTTATATATATTTTCGTGTAATTGCAATTCACCGTATTAAATATTCACGGCAGCAGACTTATGCAGAATCATAGATAAATTTTTAAGCGGGCGTAAGCGAGTATTAAACAATAGACAAGCATCAACAAGTACACCGACGAGCGTGGTTTCGAAAATAAAATCAAGAAAATATTCTCAAGAATACTTAAATTTTGGGTTCAATAGTACTGAAATAAATGAAGAAGAAAGGCTCCTGTGTATCATTTGCTCAAATATGTTGGTGGCAGACAGCATGAAACCCAATAAACTTAAACGATATTTGGAAACGCTTCATAGTGAGTACGTAAACAAACCTAGAATTCTTCGAATTAAAATTAAAATCATATGAAAAGCAAAAATCATTGTTTAAAAAAGGCTTGTCGGTTAATGAAAAAGCTTTAATTGCCTCTTACAAAGTTACATATAAAATAGCTAGATGTAAAAACACTTCACACCATTGGTGAATAGCTTATTCTGTCAGCAATTGAGATTGTAGAAATTATGTTTGGAGATAATTTTTCAAAACAATTGCAGTCCACACCTCTTTAAAATGGTACTGTTGCTCGTCGTATTGGTAATATAACTGAAAATGTACAGTGTCAGCTTTTCTCGAAGTTACGTGACAAATTGTTTTCAATACAATTCGATGAGGCAACAGATAGTAATAAAGATGCTCATTTAATTGCCTATGTTAGATTCTGTGATGATTTGTCAGTAGTAGAAGAATTACTTTTCTGCAAACCAATAGAACTCAAAGCAACGGCACTCGCATTATTTGCTATTTTAAATGATTTTATGAACTAGGCAAACATAGAATGGAAAAATTGCGCCGGAATATACACCAATGGTGCTCGTTCTATGTCCGGAAGATTCCAAAGTATTCAAGCACTTGTGAAACAAAAATCGTCATAGTGCGTCTGGACACATTGCATGATCCACAGAGAAGCTTTGGCTTCCAAAGAAATGAATCCTGGTTTGAATATTGTGTTAACTACGGTTGTAACCGTAGTAAATTATATAAAAATGGGAAACCTGAAATCAAGAATCTTTTCCGCACTTTGTAAAGACATAGGTGCAGTACATTCAGCTTTACTATTTTATTGCGAGGAAAGATGGTTATCACGAGGGAAATTTTTGCAATGTGTTTATGAATTAAGAGAAGAAATCGCCGTTTTCCTAGAAGAGGAAAACAGATCGGAAGCTGAGAATTTTCGCGATAGTTTATTTGTGATGAAATTGAGCTACATGGTCAACATGTTCGAGAAATGAAATAACTTGAATCTTCAACTGCAAGGAGCAAATACACATATATTGGATACGAGTGATAAAGTTAAGGCTTTTTGTAGGAAATTGGAATTATTTTGCAAAAATTTAAAGCAAGAAAACTTAACAATGTTTGCAAATTTGAATGATTGTATTAAAACTTACAAGGCTGAAGAACAACATGTAAAAGTTGTTTTTGTAACCATTGTAAATCATTTAGCAATGCTAGCAAAGAATTTTAAAGAGTAATTTCTTGCTGACGACAAACTGATATCAAGTTACAAGTGTGTAATGTATCCATTTCAAAATACTCCCGAAGGACTCTCAATTGAAGAGGAAGAAACCTTTATAAACTTCACCGCAAGAGGCGAAACCAAAAGACAATTTAGTAATAAATCATTTTTTAAATTTTGGGCAGGAGTGGATTATGAGTTTTCTGCATTAAAAATAAGGGCATTTCGCATTCTACTACCGTTTTCAACATCTTACCTTTGTAAAACTGGATTTTCTGCGGTGGCTTCTTTGAAGACAAAATATAGATCTCAGCTAAATATCGAAAAAGAACTGAGAGTGTCTATTTCTAATATTAAACCCTCCTTCGAAAAACTTTGATCTGCAAGACAGGCCTAAGGAAATCCCTAATAATTATTAAATTTGTTTTTGATTTAGTAAGTTGTTTTAATGTAATAAGTTAATTATTAAATATATCGAAATGTATTTTGTTTTGTATGTGTGTGTGTTTTTCCTTTTAGTCACTTAATCAATTTTTTTAAATAACATTTTCTCTTGGATATGCTCGCCCCTCCATCAGTGTACTGCCGCCCCCCTAGGGGGCGCGCCCCACAGGTTGAGAATCACTGCCTTGGAGTGTTGTTTAGATTTTGAAGTGTATAAGATGCTCTGTAAGCTACATAAATATATATGTATAATTTAAAGCTTAAGAAAACGGTTAGTTTTCTAGAAAGCATGCTAATAAAATCATAGATTAATTTTGTGGCATTGACTTTGGTAAGTGCAAATAAATTTTGTAATAAGTTTGTGTTTGATAACTCTGAATTATCTAAAATGGCCTGTTAACAATATCTCAGATCTGATTTTTACAGATTAACTAATGAAAGTTTTATTAGAAAATATCATGCACATCGGTAGAGTGCTTAGTAAATAAATTATTTTTAATACATTTTAGATCAGCTCCTGAATTTTTCGCTACTGTTGGTTAGAAAATTAACACACCGATATAAATAGCTATTAATTATATTTTAAAAAGGGAAAATGGGGGCAAAATCTGAGTATAGAGTGGAATCTCTCTGTCATGTCTGCCTGTCTTTTATTTAATCTTAATTAACTCTATTATTAACTGTAACATAATATGAATATATACTGTAACCTAATATGCTTTGAACATGCTTTGGTTTGAGTTTCGGTTTGTGTTCTGAAAAATAAACGCATTGAATGCATTAAAACGACAGCTTATTTCATCTTGAGCTTCCAGTTGTATTTTAAAGGTCTTTCGAATTCTGTAAAGCTATTCTCTGCTCAGTCAGCACAGTTCATAGAGGCGCTGGTAGCGCAATAGAGTTATGTCATAATACAACACTCTCCCCAATATAGCAAAATGTTCTCTCAAAGAGAGCGGGCTGCGGTGGCCTGGTGGTAAGGTCTCGGCTTCGGAAACAGAGGGTTTCAGGTTCGAGACTCGAATCCACCGAAGAACCACCGTGTGAGGAGGTCTCTTGCACGTTAAATCTGTCAAGCCAAACGTCCTCCGGCTGGTGTGGCGTGGTGTGCAGAGGGGTGGTGGGGGGCCCACTTCAAGTGCCGTCCTCGTCATCTGACCATGGCTCAAAATGACGAGGTCCATCCCAAAATAGACCTCGTGTTGCTTTAAAACGGGGCGTTAATATAACTAAACCCAATCTTATATAATCTGCTGTATTATGACATATACTTTGACCTCCAGCAAAAAATTTATTTTGAAGGTACAAAAAATGTGTTTTAAAATGGTAAATAGGGTAATTAGATGATTAAAATTGGATCAAGGTACTTTAATAGTTCTGAAATGCATTAAGTGTGTAGTTAAATATCATTTAAGGTATCCGACTACGTTAAAAACACTGGTTATCGCCCCCATTGGTGAATTTTTCTTCATATTGTTATTTCTTGTACTTCAGACTTATCTTCTTTCCAAAATAGCGAATCTCTTCTATCAAAAGAAAGGCTCCGATCTAACATTCAGGAGAACTTTAAATAAATCTCCCCCCCCCCCTTTTTTTTTAGCTAAAATTTGTTTTTAACTTTAATTTTCCCAAAACATTAATTTTCATAAAAATTCTCCACCGTTAACATAATATCTCAAAACTAACAAAGGTATTTACGTAAATATTTTACCGTGTGTTTTAAATAATATAGACCATGAAATGACCAAATGCTTTATTGTTGGTGAAATACTTTTTCATTTATAAGTTTTTTAGAAAAATGAAGCTGTGAATGGATGGAAAAAATGCACATATATGTACATTTTTTCCCATCACTTCTTTGCACCTCAATTTTTTTGATTTTGGCTCCTTTCGTTCATTATTATATTCTAGAATTGTGGGACAAAGGAAAATAGGTTTACTGCGTTACCATTTTGAGTAGACTGTTAATCGTTTTGATTGAATTTCATTACAATTTACTTCAAAGTTTCCTATTTCTCAAAATGCATCATATTTTCAAATAATTTTTTGTATTCATAGTAATATAATTAACAATATATCTAAGAACCATAAATAGTTTTTTAAAATTTTTCCTTTTGAACGTAGTCCTTTAATACAAAAGTGTTAAATATGCTTACTACTGCCCGTTCACAATGTAAGGGTTTTCATAGCGACATTAATGTTATGCGTTATTACATTTTGATTTCTGAAAAAATTTCAAGACTTTTATTATATTATATATTTTCAGGACTTGAAATACCATGTTGTATTTCTCAAGATATTCTTATAGTTATTTATCATTATTTGTTTTTTAAATTTAAATTCAACATTCATTTTAAAAATGGACAAAAGCTACTAATACTATTGGAATTTCTTAAATTTTGGAATCTTTCTTTTCATGATTTTATGCAAGGATATATACTTCATTTTTGATATATTGATTATTTGAATACAAAAGTTTATTTTTTAAGGTATCCGACTACGTTCGAAGGAAAAATTTTGAAAAATTGTATTTTTTGGAAACTATTTATGATTTTTAGATGTGTTATCAATAATAAACACTATAAATACAAAAACAATGATTTGAAAATATTATATGTTTTGAGAAATAAGAATATTTGCTGTAAATTTTAATGAAATTGAACCAAAACGGTTTATACTCTACGCAAAATGGTAATGCAGAAATCCTATTTTCCTGTGTACACCAGTTATAGAATACAATGATGAATGAAATGAACCAAAATCTAAGAAAAAATTGAAGATGCAAAGAAGTGATGGGTAAAAATATGCGCATATATGCCTCATTGTTACCATAAATTTACAACTTAAATTTTTTAAAAAAATGAACACCTATAAATGAAAAAAGCATTTCACCAAAACCAAAACTTTTGGTTCATTTTTTTTCCCATATTATTTATAATACACTCTGAAATTTTTATATAAATATCTCGATTAGTTAGGGGCATATCATGTTAACGGTTGAGAAGTTTTATGAAAATTCAAGTTTTGAAAAAATTGAAGCTAAAATCAAATTTAAGTTGTAAAATATGTGATCCTGGATGATAAATCAGGACTTCCTTCTCTTAGAAAAGCTAAAATGTTTTGGGAAGAGAAAAATCTGAACTGTAAGTAATAATAACCAATGCTTTTAATGTAGTCGGATACCTTAGCAAAATGTGGCTAAGATGTTATGAATAAAACTGCATCAGATTGCAACAGCTTTCTTTTTATGCAATGTAGCAATCCGTCCAGGCAGCTTAATAAATGTAAAATGAGTTTCAAACTTTTACGCTCCAGCTGCGTATCCCGCGATTTCTGCGGGTTGGCAACCAATGCCTTTTCATTTGCATCTCCTGTTTTTCGCTATTTAAAATTTTTATTTTTACGATTACAGATTTTTATTATATTATGTTATTATCGTATAACCGGCGTCCTGGCATAGGGGTAGCGTGTCTTCCCCGTCATCTGGGTATCCTGGGTTCGAGTCCCGGTTCGAGCATGGTTGTTCTGTGTTCTATCTGTGAGATGTATGAATGTGCCCCCTTGTAAAAAGGGGCTGTGCAAGACAATGTGTGTTGTGCCACCTTCATTTGAGCTAGAAGTCAGACTTCTGCCCTCTAGTTGCTCAGGGGTTATCCTGTATCCTCAGAAGCTACTGCACCCCCTTTCCGTGGAAACACGGACACGACATCATCATTATTATCGTGTAACAAATGGTATCAGTTCACTTTTTTGAAAAATATGAGGATTTATTTGCAAACACTGCATTTAAATAGTGAATTTAAAGAATAAAGCATCCAAAGAATTAATGCAAGACATAACAGAATTTGAATTCCGTGATTTCTAATTTAAAAAAACTGCATAAAATTGTTTTAAATTACTGAATATGGAGTGACAAGTATACTTGCCGAAGAACATTAGATGATATTTTTAACCTTATTGCTCAGTAGTAAGTATGCTTAGTACTTCCGGTTATCTCTGAACGATCTCTGGCATATATATATATATATATACACTGATGGAAAAAAAATACCAGCTCCAATAAAAAATCATTGTACAGTAATGAAATTTTAGGAATACATTTGTCTAGGTATTATTATTATGTAATATTTAATTGATTAAAGTTTCAAGATCACAGGTAGAGCCATTAGCGAGAAGAGCCATTTCAAATGTGGTTGGTAAATTAGTAACCGGTGTAACCGCCAGAATTTTGAATGCAAGCATGCAAACGTGCATGCATTGTGTCGTACAGGTGTCGGATATCTGTTTGTGGGATGGAGTTCCATGCCTGTTGCACTTGGGCGGTCAATGCAGGGACGGTTAATGCTGATTGTGGATGACGCTGGAGTTGTCGTCCAATGATGTCCCATACGTGCTCGATTGGAGAAAGATTTGGTGATCTAGCAGGCCAAGGCAACATGTCGACACTCTGTAGAGCATGTTGGGTTACAACAGCTGTATGAGGGTGAGTGTTATCCTGTTAGAAAACACCCCCTTGAATGCTGTTCATGAATGGCAGCAGAACAGGTTGTATCACTAGACTGACGTACAAATTTGCAGTCAGGTTGCGTGGGATAACCACGAGAGTGCTCCTGCTGTCATACGAAATTGCTCCCCAAACCAAAACTCCAGGAGTAGGCCCTGTGTGTCTAGGCCGCAGACAGGTCACTAGCAGGCGTTCACCTGGCCTCCTTCTAACCAACAAACGGCTATCACTGCGACTAAGGCAGAACCGGCTTTCATCAGAAAACACAACAGATCTCCACTCCGTCCTCCAATGAGCTCTAGTTTGACACCACTCACGTCGCAAACGGCAGTGGTTTGGAGTCAGTGGAATGCACTGTACAGGGCGTCTGGCTCGGAGCTGTCCTTGAAGTAACCGATTTGTAACAGTTCGTTGTGTCACTATGGTGCCAACTGCAGCTCGAATTTCAGCTGCAGACGCAGTACGATTAGCCACAGCCATACGCCGAATACGACGGTCTTCCCTCTCAGTAGCACCACGTGGCCACCCGGAACCTGGTCTTCTTGAGGCAGTACCTTCCCTTGACCACTGCCGCCAATACTCATGCACAGTGGATACATTCCTGCCAAGTCTTTCAGCAATATCGCGGAAAGAAAACCCACCTTCTCGTAGCCCTAAAACACGACCTCGTTCAAACTCAGTGAGCTGTTGATAATGGCTTCCTCGTCTTCTCAGAGGCATCCTTGACTAACATTTACCCACTATGTCAAATCTCAATTGTAAATAACGATCACGAACCTTACAGCGCTTATTTAAAGCAAACCTTATTTGCATGTTCATAGTGTCGCTACCAGCGCCACACTTACGCGCGTAGCTCGAAATTTGAATCGACGTCATCTTTCAGAGGTATAAACACGCCTACCAAATTTCGTTTATTTAGCACAGCTCCTTCCTAGTGTTGGGATTTTTTTTTCCATCAGTGTATATAATGTTACGGTAAAAATGATAAATCGATCGGTGATTACCCATAATCACCACTGAATTTGGTAAATATGATAAACTATGTCATATTTATCAAATTTACCGGCTACTTTATAAAATCCTCAACTCGTAATGGGGAATGTGATAAATTCGGATTATTTTTTGGAAACAAAACAAACCCATATTCGATGGGTAAAAAAGTAATTTATTTGCATTTACATGTGAGTTTACTTCTTTAGACTTATTACACTGTTATAGAATTACAAAGCTTGCCAGATTTTTTGCATTTGCACTTATAATCATAATCGCCACTAAATTTGGGAAATATCCAACTCGTAATGGTGAATGTGATAAATGTCTTGACTGATTGGGCCAATTGAATAGAGTGCAGGTTTTGTTTTTTGAGTAGTTACCACTCAGAAAGATATTTTTTGGTTGGACAGTATGGATCACGAATTACAATATTTTATATTTTGCAATTGAAAAAGTCAATGAAGGGTTATTTTAAATCATATCCATTTATTTAGCCTGATCGGAATTCGAATAAGGGCCGTTTATATGTAACGAAATTAGGACTACTTCTGTAATCACGTGTTGATAGAAGCCAAGCAGTTGTGCAAACTGGACACATTTTTTTTATAGTTAGGGACTTTCATCACATTCCCCATTAAGAGTTCTAACCGGTAAATTTGACAAATGTGAAATAATTTATCAAACTTACCAAATTCAGTGGTTAATAATAGTTTTATATAATCACCGAATTAATTACTTTTACAGTAACACCCCCCCACACACACACATCATTTACTATTTGTCGTAATCATGATTCCATTGCATTCCTTTTTATCTCGCATACATTTCTAATTTATTCAGACTCATCTGCATTTTGATGGTAGCAGCATTAGCGCTCTCTAAATACAATGATAATTTTTTAATATTTTTAAAAATTTTAATCTTGTTTGAATATGTAATAATTTTTAGTTTCGATTCCTATTTTTAATTCCGTTTCCATACTTAGTTTCGTTTTATTGCTAATTTATTTGATTCATCTGTATTTTAGTAGTAGCTGCATTTGAGCTCACTAAATATAATGATAGTTTTTTAATTTTTAATTTAATTTAATATATAATATAATTTTAATTTAATATAATTTAATTGAATTGAATCCGAAATAGTTTTTTGCTCTGTTTCCGTAATTAGTTTCGTTTTCTCTTATATTGCTAATATATATATATATATATATATATATATATATATATATATATATCGACAAAACACAATATATTAAATAAAATAGTAAACAACTTAAAATCTTTTTTCACCTCTTTCGTGCGTTTCGTGCGCCGCCGGTTCTTCTATTTTCTTGTTTTTTTTTTCTTTTTTTTCCGTTGCGCCGCTTTCTTCGGCGGATAATTTTCCCGCCAGTTTTGCGGATGTATCGCCAAAATATGGCAGCTTCATACCGAAGACACTACAAAGAAACAACAATTTCCCCCTCGGGGTCGATAGCAACCAACAAGGGACAGGGATCAAGCAATGAATCGTTTTCGCTTAACGTGTTGTTTGCAACTTATCGCCTGTTGCTGTTTCAAAATTCTGCTACATAAAGTTTTGTGTAAGATATAAAATGCTATGATAACTTCCTAAAATTTATATTTAAGTGGAAGTGATTGAACTTCAGTCAAAACCAAAAAAAAAAAACTATTTGCTAAAATAAATTATTTTTTTCCCTTAAAAAAACATTCTTTTTTAAAGTAATATTTCAGAAAACATAATAACTCGGCACTGACATATTGTGTTTTTAATATCTCAAAAGAATTATTCAATAAAAATTTTTTGGCTTATCATAAAAGCTATAGCTTTACTTCAAAAAGGATTTAAATGACTTAAATAATCATATTTTATTTGGTTTCGATCGATAAATATACAAGAATTATGGCCTTTTAGTTTTACTTTCAAAAGGATTTATATGACATAAATAATCATATTTTGTTCGACTATTTACGTCAATTGATATTACATTTATCGAT
>JAPMOQ010019071.1:420295-449013 GCA_026543055.1 Argiope trifasciata
ATACGTATTGTAGCATACATATTATGCTTGTATGATCCACCGAGCCGAAGCCGCTTTGATGTTCTTCTTGACTTGAGATAAATGGAGGGCTTAGTATTTAATAAGAAGTGAGAAACTACGCCTTATAACATTGAGTTATGGTATAATAATTTCGCCTTCTGGTATAGGTGCTCAATGAGTTCATAGAATCCCTGCATAGAATTTTAAAAATACAAATTTTAAATAGCGTTAAACAGTTCTTTGCAATTATCATTTCAAGGAGGTTTGGTCGAAAAATAATTGACTACTAATCAGTCCACTCCTATGTGTGGATAGTTCTAAATAATTTGAAATGAAGTCGACTGACTGGTAGTCAACATCGGCTTTGTTTAAGGTTTTTCTATGTTAGCTATTTGAGGACTAAGAATGTTTGTTAAAACGTATGAATATTTGTTTTCATTTCTAAATTTTTCGAATAATACAGAGTAAGTCAACAAGCATTGTCTGGATTCCCAATAAAATCTAACATTGCATAAAACTTGGCTTTTAAAAATTTGCGTTAAAATGTATGAATTTTTTAGTTTCATTTCTTAATTATTAGACTCGAACAATTTTGAATCGAATGACTATAATCATATTTTTATGTAGATTTAGTCTAAAAATCTTGTTCTGCTAAATATTGCCTTTTTGGGCAAGCAAATTTAAAGATGTAAGTATTTATTATTTTTCATTTATTAAATTTTGATTCACTCACTCACACACACATGGAATTTAACTTCCTGTTAGAGACCTCTGTTATTCCCGTGATCTGGGTGTCCCGAATTCGAGTCCCGGTTCGAGCATGGTTGTTATTCTGTTATAATGTGATTATTCTGTGTAGTAGTGTGAATCTGCCCTCTCCTGTTAAAAGGTGCTGTGCAAGTTAATGTGAAGCCTGAAGTAGCTAAGCCCTAGATAGTGACTCTTGGCCCTAGATAGCTCTACTGAAAAAATAAGGGAAGTTAATTTAGGCTAAAATAGCTGATAACTTTCTGTCCGCTGGTTTGCAAAGTGCCGTAAGTAACAACAACCTCTTTTATAGACGTATTCCAAAGTTTGTCAATGTCTTAAAATTTAAATTTAAAAAATAAATGTCAAATTTGACGTATTTTATATATTTATTTTATATTCACTATCGCATGAGTCATTTGATTGCCAGTCAATGTTTTCACAGATTTACTGCTATGTTTGAAACTCTATAAAAAATTAAGTGTGAAGAATAAACATCAAAATTCATGTTTGTTTGCTTTTTCATATCTGAATTTTTCGATTCACAAAAACATGAGTCAAAACACTAGTAGTCCACATTTTTATCGATTTAGTTGCCAATTCTGCACTATTCAAAAATATAATGATTTCATTCCATTTTTTTCACTTAAAGAGACTTAACTATATACACAAACTTGAAGAGATTATATTGCAATCAAATGTTTCTAGATTTCCATCAAATTTTGATACTTCTAAAAATTTAAATTGTAAAAAACTAAGACGAGCATATATAAAAATTTCTTTTCATTTCCTTTCTATAAGATACACAAATTTATGAATCCATAGGCAGGCAGTAAATCTTTTATCGACTTAGTGCAATGCGTAATAATTAAAAGTAAATAATCCGTTTTAAATTCTATGACATTCTTTTTTGATTTCTTAATTTTTATAATTACATACACATTTATAAAATGGTTTGTTGATAACTTTTTCAAGGATTATTACGAAGTTTTCCTCTGCTTAAAGATTCAATTCAAAAGAAAGTTTTTAAATATGACATTCTTTTCTATACAATTTTTTTAAAGTTTCTTCACTCCCACACTCATGAATCAGCAGACTTGCGTCGAAATATTGAACATTTTGACTTCAAATCTTGATACTCCTTAACAGTGTTAGATACCATCAGCTATTGATTAAGTCGATAAAACGTTTCATTACTCTAATTATGTGTGTATAAATCATGAATTAAAAATTGGAAGAAAAATAAATGCCGTCGTGATAAAAAAAAACAACACTGTTAAGGAAAATCACTACTTAGATTAAATCTATAAAACTCATGGTCAGTCTAGTCATGTGTGAAAAAATTATGTATAAAAATTATGAAATGCAAAATAAAATTCTTACCTTTTAAAACTGGTTCTTTACACTTATTTCTCAAAGCAGTGCTAATTTCAGGATCTGTTAATTTCTTTAACTGACAGTTAGTCGACTCACCAGTGTGTAATCTAAAATTAAAGAAAATGAAAGAAAAAAATTTTATATATATATATATATATATATATATAATTTCCTAATTGTTATTTTGTCAAGCACTAAGTAGCTTTGGAATAAATCAATAAAATATTTATCTATCAACACGTTGATTGAATTGTGAGTGAATAAAAAGATGAAATAATGAAAGAAAAAAAATCACACATTTTAAATTTTGATTTTTATGCTCAAATTGTTCACGAGTTACAGCGTTTAGATTAAACTGACGAAAGTTTTAATAGCATTCAATCGAATCATGTGAGTATGAATCGAATAGTTAAAAAAAGTAATGAAAAAAATTCAATCATTTAAATGCCTTTTCTTTACACTTAAGTTAATAATGTGTTAAAGTCTTAACGAAATCGGTAAAAAGTTTTACTGCTTCTCAAATGACATATATTTGGTTAAAAATAAAAATTAGAAAACGAAGAATGATAAATGCATATATTTTAACGCTCGTTATTAACACTAAAAATGTTAATCAGCATTAAATCTTGACAAAATGTATAAAATATCGAACAGTGAATCGACTTATTTAGGAGTTACTCGAAAAATTAAGAAACGGAAAAAAAAATCTAATACATTTTTACACAGATTCTTGTATTTTTATTTTTAAGCAGTATCAACTCAAGGGTTAGTCGATAAAAGGTTTGACTACCAGTTAGTCCATTCATATGTGTACGAATCGTAAATTAAGAGATGGGAAAAAAGATAGAGGCATACATTTTACCCCTTGATCTAATAAAGAACATAACTAAGCAGACTCTCACTTGAGATTAAATCAATGAAATGTTACGCTACCAGTCAATTGACTCATGGAAGAACGAATGTAAAATTTAAGAAAAGAAAACAAAACTAACATTTTTTTTTTCTTTCTTTAAAATTAAAGTTAGAAACAGAACTATAACTGGAAAATGTTGATTGTCAATCAGTAGGCAAACGTGTATGTAATTATAACAATTAAGAAATGATGAAGAAATTTTATCCAATTTTTATATTTTTATTTCTAAAAACACAGTGGAGCCTTGAGCTAAGTCGTTGAAAGGATAATTGTCCGTTAGTCCATTCATGGGTTTGTTAATCGAAAAATCAAGGAATGGAAAAAAAATTCATTCATTTTTAACTTTGTTCTTTACAATTAAAGTTTTGCATAGAGTCAATATTTGGTGAAAATCAAGAAAAAAAATTGATAGAGTGTCACTTCACTTATAACAAATGTTCTTAATTGTTAAATAGTTTAACTGTCCGTTAAAAGAAATGAATAGTTGAGATAAATGCTCACCAGTAAGTCGATACATGTATGTTACAATAAAAAAATTAATAAATGTGGAAGAATTAATCAGTTATAATGTTAATTCGTTACATTTAAATTGTGAAATTAGTTCAAAGTTTGGATTAAATCAATTAGAAAGATTCATTCTATTTAATTGATACATACGTGAATGTAAAAACAAAGAAATATCAAAAACAGAATCATAAATTTGGCATTGATTTTTTAAACTTAATTTTCTTCGTCATAAGTCGAAAAAAAAGACTGAACCCTAATCAGTCATTTTATGTGTTTGAATAGATTAAAAATCAAGAAATGAAAAAAGATAAATGAATGCGTTTCATTCTGACTAATTCGAACTCTGAATCTTTTTTAAAATTTTAAGTTCAAAGAAGGAAAAATATAAAGCATGATTTTTTTTTTCCAATTTTGAATTTTTCGACTCGGAAACATTAGTCGAGAGACTAATAGTCAACCTTTTTATCGATTTAGTTGACCATTTTGTAGTATTTAACCATTCAATGGTGAAATATACTTATAAAATATTTGAATATTTTGTTTCCTTCTTTTAAGTTCTAGATTTTCTCACAGATTTAAGTGAACAGAATTGCAGTAAACATTTTCTAGATTGCCACCAAATATGGACTCTCCTTAAAATTTTACTTATTAAAAAAAAAAACTAAGAAGAAAATTTATGATTTTTTCTTTTCATTTGCTTGCGCTTAGAATCGCACACTCATGACTCGACTAGCAGGCAGTAAGCATTTTATCGACTTAATCCCGTACTTGATATTGCTTAGCACTTTAAATGCAAAAGACCAAATTAAATTTCATGACTACTTTTCCTTAATTTTTATGTTTATATACATATTTCTTGACTGCCTTCCCATGAATATTTTCCAGATGTAGTGTAAAATTTGACTTTGCTGAAAACTTGACTTGTAAATAACTAGTGTTAATATATAGGCATGTATCTTTTAACTTTTTTTTGGATTCAATTCTCGTGACTAAACTGATTGGTAGTGAAACTTTTACTGGTTTAGTTCCAGGAATAAACCAATAAACATAAATAAATGCAAATAAGCTAATAAACATAATAAGCGAATAAGCTAATAAACATAAATGCAAAGTTTCAGTTTAAAATCAGATTACACTATTTTTCCTTTATTATATTATATATTTAAATTTACATTTGTATACTCACTTGCAGCTAGCAATTTACAAATTTAGTCCATAATCAGATAGAATAGAATTTTAATTGTAACGTACGGGTGTTTAAAAGATTAGTTTATTTTTTGATTTCCGAGTGATAGTGACTCATGAGATATTTTTTGTCGACTTACATCAATTATCGACCTGAAATATGGACATTGCTTAGCAATTTAAGAGTAAGGAATTAAGTTCAAATTTCACGATTTTTCTATGTTTTTGAAATTTTTCACATGTGTATCACCTATCGTGCATTATATCATTTTGTAGTTTTAATTATAAATTTGAACCTATCGGGTATTTAAGTACAGAAAATAAACATTAAAATTCATGAAATTTTATTGTTTAGCTTAAATTTTGATCCACACATACAAGGATTCATTGACTGGTAGTGAAATTTTTGTATCTATTTAGTTCAACGTTTCTATATATAACTAACGTTAACTCTATGACAATTAAGAATGTTTGTTAAAATGTATTAATATTTATTTTCATTCTTCAAACTTATGAATAACAAAGTATAAGTCAAACGATAATTTTTTTTCAATATTTCGAATAAAATTTTATATTGTTTAAATCTTTATTTGCAAGAAACGTATGTTAAAATGTATGAAATAATCCTTTCGTTTCTTAACTATTAGATTCATTCACTCATGAGATGAATGTAACAAATATTTATAGTATTAGTTTAAAAGATTTCCTCTCCTTAACACTCCTATTTTTAGTGAAAAAAAATGTCTGCATTTATCATTTCTTAATTTTTGAATGAGCCATGCATATGATTAAACTTCCTTAAAGCCTTTCTTTTTATCGACATATACCAAAATTTAACAGCTTAAAATTTAAATATAAAAAATCATTGTCAAATTTTTTGATTTTTTTTGTCATTTCTTTGCTTTATATTTACAATGACATGTGCCATTTCACTACCAGTCAGCGTGTATTCAGATTTAATTCAAAATTTCAATCTCTTGAATAATTTAAGTTCAAGTGATGGACAATATAATGTATTAACTTTTTTTCATTTATATATTCTATCCAAAGTTTGAATCTCTGTTGGCAATTTAAGAGTAAATACTGAATACTATAACGTACATTTTTCTTTTATTTCTGAATTTTCGATAAAAAAAAACACGTCGAAATACTGAAAGTAAATCTTTTTATTAATTTAGTTGACAGTTTTGTATTAATTAACGATTTAAAGATGAATATTTGTTCAATGAGTCAAAATTTATACAAATTTTAACATTCGGTGTTACACACAAATTTAAGGGAAATGAATTGCGGTGAACGTTTTGCAGATTTCCTCCAAACTTTGGCCCTCTCTTGGTATTTATAGAGAGATAGAAATAAAATAAATGAATTTTGTTTCTAGTTTCCTCCCATTTACTAATTAGTTGACTCATGTGGTTATGAAAAATATTTTGAAAGGAAAAAATAAACTCATGTATTGTATTATTCTTTCTTTTTAATTATACTATTAGAACGATTTAAACGATTTGGACTAACTCACAAGACTTCAGATGTTACATGTGCACTATACCAAAGATTAATATAAATTCACATTGATTGTTGAAATTTTTAATAAGCGTCAATCTTTCGCCTAAGTCTATAAAAAGTCTTGACTTCCAGGCAGTCAAATCATGAATGCTTGTGTGTGAGTAAAAAGTAAAAAAAATATATAATAAATGCATATGTTTTAACATTTGTTCTCAAAAAGGGCACAGTTAAAATGAGAAAATCTTTAGACTAAATCTACAGGAGTTGCCAACTCACGAGTATTTAAATTTAAAAATTATGAGAAGAAAAAATTGATTTTTAAGTTCTATGTAAATAAGGTTTTCAATAGAGTTAAATTTTGGAAAAATCTAGAAAAAAAATGACAGCCGGTTCGTTGATTCATGTGTGAAAAAAATATAAACAATATGAAATGCAAATTGAAATCTTCACCTTTTAAATCCTTGCTTTCACTTAATTTTTCAAAGTATTGTTGTGCCCAGGACTTTGACTGAAGAGTCAGCCAACTCCCCAATGCGTGAATCTAAAAATGGGACAAGAAAAAAAAATTTTTAATCAAATATTCTTATTTATAAATTTGCCAAGCAATGTATAACTTTTGAATAAATCATTAAAATTTTTCTCCATAAGAAACGCTATTTCTTTGTGAGCGAATCTAAAAATTATATAATGAAAAAATTCCCATTTTTAAAATTTTGTTCTACATACTTAAATTTATTAGTTGGTTACATGGTTTCGATTAAACAGATGAAAAGCTTAATAACATTAAATAGAGTCACATGTGTGCGTGAATCGAATAATTAAAAAAAAAAGGAATGAAAAAAAAGCACTCGTTTCAATGTCTTTTATTTATACTTAAATTATTAATGAGTGTGAAAATCTCAACTAAATCGTTAGTCAATTATTAATCACTATTAAATCTTGAAAAAAAATCTATAAAATATCGAAAAGTGAATCGACTCATTTATGATTTAATAGAAAAATTAAGAAATAGAAAAAACTAATGTATTTTTACACAGGTTCTTATATTTGAAATTTTAAGCAGTATCAACTCAAGGGTTAGTCGATAAAAGGTTTGACTGCCAGTTAATTGACTCATATGAGTATGAATCGAAAATTAAGAAATGGGGAAAAAGATAATGGCATACTTTTTACACCCTGATCTAATAAATAACATAGTTAAGGTGACTAATACTTGTTATTAAATTAATAAAATGCTACGTTACCAGTCAGTCGACTCATAGACGCCCAAATGTAAAATTTATTTCATATATATATATTCGCTTCCGAATTTTTCGATTCACACAAACTTGCGTCAAACTGGAAGTCAACCTTTTAATCGATTAAGCTGACTGTTTTTCACTTTTTTTTTACAGTTTACCTATGAAGAATATTTGTTAAAACTGTAAAAATTTATACATTTTTTTAATTTTCAGAGTTACACACACACATTTAAGTACAATAAATTACAGCCAACGTTTTACAGATTCCCTTTAAATATTGACACATCTTCACCATTAATTATCAAGAACAAGGAATGAAATATAAGAATTTTGCTTATAATTTCTCACTTTTAAAATCACAAGGTCAGGAGTTGAATGACATTCATTTATTTTTTATCGACCTGATCTCATCATTGACATTGCTTTGCATTTTAAATGCCAAAAAACATTTAAATCAGAATTTTTTTACTAAAGAAAAAAAATATTCACTTCCAGTAAGTCGATAATTGTTAATATAAAAACTGAAAGAAATGCCGACTGATTTAAAACAATTTTTTTAATTTTAAAAAGCTAGTATCTTGTAAGTATGGAGTTAAGTTGATAAAAGGTTAACTAATGCGATTCAGACTATTTAAATGTGCGTGTAGTAAAAATTTTGAAACAAAATTAAATATATTCGAGACGTTTTCTTCATCGTTGTTAAATAATGAAAAACGGACAAAAATATTTAAAAACGCTAACTACCTCCCTCTGAATTCATGTTTGTGTGAGTCGAAAAATTCAGAAATGAAAGGGAAGAAATCATACAGTGTAATGTTCATTCTTTACAATTAATTTGTAAAATATATTCAAAAGTTGCTTTAAATCTGTTAAAATGCTGTCAGTCAATTAATTTACGCATTAAGGAAAGTAAAATAAGGAAATTATATACATGTATTGAAATTGATTCTTAACATTTAAATTTTAAAGCAAGTGTAAAATTTTAGTGTAAGACGATAAGTCGAAAAAACGACTGATTTCCAGAAAGTTATACCATGTCATGCACGTGGAATAATTAGGAAAATGTTCATGACCAGTCAGTTGACTAAAGTTTTTATAAATATAAAATTTAAAGAAAAAAATAGGAATATCTAGAAAAAAAAAAGAAAGAGAAGAAATGTTTGACAGTCAGTCTTTTAAATCATGAGTGTCCGAATCTTATAATTAAGAACTAAAAAATAAATTCATAAATTTTCACACTCGTGTTTTTGCAGAGAAATTTTTAAACAATGTTAAATATTAGGAAAAAGTAGAGAAAGTTTATAAATCGTCATTTGACTTACACTGTGTTATGAAAAAAAATTAAGGAAATAAATATTCATGCACAATAGCAAATGCTCTTAATTGTCAAGTAGTTAACAGTGCAAAATGCCTATAAAAATATTGACTATCAGTGAGTCGATTCGAGTGCGTGAATCGAAAAATTTAGAAAAGATAGACAAATCTTGTATTTTGATGTTAATTCTTTGCAACTAAATTCTTAATGGGCACAAATTGAAAACTAAATCTATAAAATGGCCGGATTCAAATTAAGTGATACAGGTTACGAGAGACTAAAAAGAATGTAAAAAACATTTATTAATTTGGATATCGATTTGTTACAATTATAGTACTAAGCAGTGTCAATATTTGGTGGGAATCTAGAAAATCTCGAGTTTATTAAATCTTCAGCTCATTAAAATCTGTGTATAATTCTATAAATAAATTAGAAAATGAATTAGAATACACTCATTTCCCAAATATTCATAATCATGAAATTTTAAATCTTGTAAAATGGTCAACTATATCGATAAAAAGGTTGACTACCAAACTCTCGACTCATGTTTGAATCGAAAAATTCAAGGGAGGATTCAAAATTCAAATGAAGGGAAAAAGTCATACATTTTGTTGTTCATTCCTCACATTTAAATTCTAATAGAGATTGAGGAATAAACTATGAATGAAAAAACTTCAAACATTATATTATTCAACATTTGCTCTGAAATAGTCAAAGGGATTCAATTTTCAAATAAATATAAAAAAGCAGATTGGTAGTCAATAAACGTATTCTCTAGAAAATATGAGAGAAAAAATCATAAATTTCTACATTGACTCTTTACGATTAAATTATAACGCTGTGGAAATTTTTGTCCTAAATTGTTAAGATTTGAATTTTTTCAGGAAGTGCATTTATTAAACATTTATGTACCAAAAATTGCACTATTTAGTAGATCAAAACTTTAAAACCTAATCTATGAAAAGTTTGGCTGTCAGTTTTGTGAATAAGGAGTGTTCAAATCTAATGATTAAGAAATGGAGAGATAAATTTTATCAGTCGTTTTTTATGAATAAAATATAAAACAACGTCAAGATTTAGTGGATATTTACAGAAAATGTTTTGACTGTCGATTAACTTTCATTGTGTTAGCAAATCATTGTGTTAAAAATACTTTCATTGTGTTAAAAAATCAAAAACTTAAGCAAACGCTTTAAATCTTCAAATAGTTAAAAAGGGCGAAATGTTGGACTAAGTCGATAAAAATATTTACTACTACTCTTTTAATTTAAATCGAAATATTAAGAAAATGTTTTAAAAAATTATACATTCTTTATGGTCATTCTTTGCACTTAAGTTATTAAGAACACAAATTTAGGATTAAATTTGTAAAATGGTTGAATGTAAGAAACTTTACTGTGCATGAGAAATGTGCGAGAGACTCTAAAATAAATGAAAAAGAACTATGAATTTAATATTATCTCATTGCCCTTAAATTGTTAGGTAATGTCAATCTTTGCTGTTGGTCGATGAAAAATGTCACTGCCAGTCACATGACTCATTAAGAAATCGAAAAATATTTTTTACTTAACAGATGCTCGTTAAAATAAAAATTTTAATCAGCCTATTTATAGCATTAATTTGGAATATACTGGCAGCCAGTGACTGACATATGTGCATGCAAATAAAAAAATAAAGAAATGGAAAAGAAATGTCATCTGATAATTCGACTGGCATTAAGGAAACCTTTTATCGACTTAACTAAACAATTGAAGCAATTTAGTATTAAAGAAAATGTTTACGACAAATATTTTTATGAATACAAAAATTAAAGAATTAAATAGGAATGTTAAGAAATGGAAAGAAACAGAAGAAGTATTTGACTGTCAGTCATTCGAATCAAGAGAGTCCGAATATAATAATTAAGAACTAAAAAGATGAATTCATGCACTTAAACACACGTTTTTTACAAAGAAAATTTTTAGAAAAGTCAAACATTACTCAAAATTAAGAAAAAGATTTTAACGGTTATACGATTTCCACTATGTTATTCAAATAAATAAATATTCATATATTTTAACGAAAGTTCTTGTTTGTCAAAGAAATAATGCAAAACGTTAGACTAAGTCAATAAAATTGTTGTGTCACGTCTATTCACGTGTGTGTGTGAATCGAAAAATTAAGACAAGATGAAAGAAAATATCTTAAAGATTTTTTTTTGCACTTAGATTTCCTAACCTACAGAAATTCAGAATTAAATCTATCAAATTAATGAATGCAAGTTAAGTGATACAAGTTTGAGAGACTAAAAAAAAGAAAGAATATATACATGAATTTTGAACTTGATTCGCTACATTTAAGTTTTAAGAGGCGTCAATCTTTGGTGGAAATCTGGAAACACTCGACTGCAATTCACTCCTCTTAAATGTGCGTGTAACTTTAAAAATAGAAAAAAAAACAATAATTAAATGAAATATTCACACACTTAATAAATACTTTTCATCATTAAGTTTTTAGTCTTGAAAAATTGTCAACTAAATCGATAAAAAGGCTGACAACGAATTTCTCGACTCATATTCGAGTGAATCGAATAATTCACATATGAAGATAAAAATTGTACATTCTAATACTCATTATTTATACTTACATTGTTGTACAGATTCAGAAATAAATCTATGAATGAACAAATTTCATTCATTAAATTGTTCATTAGTTGCATTGAAATTATTAACGTCATTCAATTTTCAAAATAAATTTGTGAAAAAGCAGACTGGCAGTCAACTAACATAAGCTCAACATAATAAGAAATGAGGAAATGAAAAAAATTCATAAATTTTGACATCGATTCTTTACATTTAAATTAGAACATTATTGGAAACATTGGCCTCAATTGATAAGAGGGTTTGTTTCAGGGATTTACACCAATTTTGTGAGAGAATAAAAATTTAAGAAATGAAGAATGATAAATGCCTATATTGTTATGTTAATTAACCAGTGTAACATTTTTAGATTAAATGTATTAAAAGTTTCAATGCGAATCAGTTGATTCATGCGTGTTAGAATTTAATACTAAGAATTTAAAAGATTAATTGATATATTTAAACACTCATCTCTTACAAAGAAATCTTTTAATTTTATTAAACATTACTATAAATTAAGTGAAAGTTAATTAATTGTCGGTTGGCTTACACTATTTTATTTTAAAAAAAGTTCAGAAATGAAATAAATATTCATATATTTTAACAAATTTCTTAATCGTCAAATAGTTAACAGTGCAAACTCCTGGACTAAGTCGATAGAAATGTTGACTACCACTCAGTCGACTGATGCTTCCTTGAATTGAAAAATTAAGAATTGAATTACAAACAACATTTTCTGGATTCCCAACAAAGTTTGACACTGCTTTCAACTTTAAAAGTAAAGAATTGAGAATAAAATATATAAATTTTTCTTTTAGCTCCTTTGCTTTTAGAAACACACAATGTTTCATGCATGTTAGTCGATGCGACTGACATCCCTGAAACATTGTATCGACATAACCCAATACTTAACACTGTTTAGCATTTTAAATCTAAAAAAATAAACAGCTTTAAATCTGAATTTTGGATTAATTTAGAAAATGTTCTTGATCAGTCTGTAGACAGAATTTTTATGGATATAAAAATTAAAGCATAAAATAGGAATATCAAGAAGAAGAAATGTTTGACAGTCAATCATTCGAATCTATTAATTAACTAGATAGAAATGTTGACTATCAGTCTGTCGACTCATGTGTGGGCAAACCAAAAAATTAAGAAAATATTTTTTTTAAATCATGTAATATAATGTTCATTTTTCGGAATTAAATTTTTAATAGGCTCAAATTTTGAATTAAAATTCAAAAGTGGATAAATGATAGATAGGAGACTAGAAGATAAAAGAGAAGACCTTACGAGACTAAAAAGATAAAAAATATGAATTGGGAAATTGATTCATAACTTTGAACTTTTAAGCACTGTAAAACTCTGGAGGGAATGTAGGAAAACACGACTTCAATTCTGTTTTCTTAAATATGTAGGTAATTCTAAAAATTAAAAACATAGAATGAAATATTCTTCATCGTTAATTTTTAGATTTTGAAAAGTTGTAAACTTAATCGATGAAAAGACTGACTACCAGTTTCTCGACTCATGTTTGAGTGAATCGAGAAATTCATAAATGAAGAGAAAAAAATCAAACATTCTAATGCTCATTCCTGAAACTTAAATTGTAATAGAGTTTGAGGAATAAATCTATGAATGAAAAAATTTCCTACATTATTTCGTTCTTTATTTAGATTGAAATTGTTAAAGGGATTCAATTTTTGAAAAGGTAAATTAGTAGTCAATCGACATATGTTTTCTAGAGTATAAAATGAGGGAAAAACAATAAATTTTGACATTGCTTCTTAATATTTAATTTATAACAAAATGGAAAACTTTGGCATGAATTGACAAGAGATGTGATTTTAGGGAATTAAATCATGCTTGTGAGTGAATAAAAAATTAGGAAATGATAAATGCATACATTTTAAAACTTGTTCAGAAAACATTAACGCTATTTAGCAGAGGAAAAATTTTAGATTAAATATATAAAAATTTCGAATGACGATCAATCTACTCATGAGTTTTTAAATTCAATAAGTTTTATAATTTAAGAATCGAAAAGATAAATTGAAGTACTTTAACACTTGTTTTTTAAAAACAAATTTTTAAGCAATGTGAAAAATTGTTGGAAATTTATGGAAAGTTTATTAACTGTTGGTTGACTTACACTGTGTTACAGAAAAAAAAATTACAAAATGAAAATAAATATGTATACTTAATCATGAAATATTTAGTAGAGCAAAATGCTGGACAAAATGTCGATAAATATTTTGACTACCAGTCGGTCGACTCATGTGTAGGTAAATCGAAAAAATAAGGAAAGATTTAAAAAAAATCTTATATTTTTATGTTTATTTCTTTGCCCTTAGATTCTTAATGGACTCAAATTTAGACTTATATTTATTAAATGGATGAATATAAGTTGAGTAATAGAGGTATGAAAGACTAAAAAAGAAGAAAAAATGTTCATGAATACTGAACTTGATTCGTTACATTAAAGATTTATGCAGTGTCAAACTTTGATGGGAATCTAGAAAAGTAGACTGCAATTCAGTTAACTTAAATTTATGTGAATAATTCTAAAAATAAAAAAAATTAAATCATATATTCACACATTTAACAAATATTCTTCAGCATTAAATTGTGGAAAATGGTCAATTAAATCGATAAAAAAAATTGACTACCAGTTTCTCGACTCATGTTTGAGTGAATCGAAAAATTCATGAATGAAGAGAAAAATCACACATTCTAATGCTCATTCTTCACACAAATTGTAATAGAAATTCAGAAATAAATCTATGAATAAAAATATTTTATATATTATATTGGTTAGAATTTACATTGAAATTGTCAGAGTAATTACATTTTCTTATCAAATTTGTTAAAAAGTCGATTGACACATGCGCTAGAGAGCAGAAATTTAGGATCTGAAAAGTTTTTTGACATTGATTTTCACACAGTAGGAAACTCTGGCCTAAATTAACAAGAGGCGTGATTAAAATAGGTGTTAAATCTTGTTTGTGTGTGAATAAAAAATTAAGAAATGATAAAGGCATTTTAAAATTTGTACACAAAAATGTTACACTTTTTACCTGAGCGAAAGTTTTAGATAAAATGTATAAAAGGTTTGAATGCCAATCAGTCAACTGATGAATATTTGAATTTAATACAGGAGAAATGAAAATATAACTTGAAACACTCGTTTTTTATAAAAAAAGGTTTTGAGCAATATCAAACATTAATAAAAATTTGGGGCAAGTTTATTAACTGTCATTAGGTTTAAGCCTTTTCACTAAAAAAATTAAGAATGAATATAAATATTTATAAATTTTAGCACATTTTCTTAATAATCAAATAGTTAACAGTGCAAAACTTTGCACTGAGTCGGTAAAAAAGTTGACTACCAGTCAGTCGACTCATGTATGTGTGAATCGAAAAATTGAGAAAATAAAAATAAATCTTGAAATTTAAGATTCATTCTTTGCCATTTTCCCATCATTTTACAGATTTAGTTCAAAATCGGACTCTGCTGAAAACTTTAGTTATAAAAATGAGTGTTAATATGTATGAATTCAACTTCTAATTTTTAAACTATAGATTTAGTCCTAAATTTGATATCTATAGCGATTTAAGTTTAAAGTGAGAATTTTATAAAATATATGATTTTTTTTCTTCCATTTTTAAATTTTTCGATTAACACAAACGTGAGTCAAGACACAGATATTCAACCTGTTTATTGAATTAATTGATCTTTTCTTCACTATTTAAAGATGAAGAATATTTGATAAATGTGTGAATATTTCATTTCCTTTTTTAAGGCTTAGAATTACATATAAATTTAAGAGGATTAAATTGCAGTCAACTTTTTAAAAATACTCCTCAGAGTTTGACACTGCTTAAAATTTTAAAGTAAATAACAGAGGATAAAATTTATGGATTTTTCTTATCATTTCCTTGCTTTTAAAAATACACCCTCATAATTCAACTGACATTCAGGAAAAAATTATCGATTTAACCCAATACTTAACACTATTTGTAGCATTTAAAATCTTTAAAAAAAGTTTTAAATCTGAATTTTGAACTAATTTGGAAATATTCCGGCTCAGTCAGTCAACAAATGCTTTTATAAATATAAAAATTAAAGAATTAAATAGGAATGTTAAGAAATGGAAAGAAACAGAAGAAGTATTTGACTGTCAGTCATTCGAATCATGAGTGTCAGAATCTAATAATTAAAAACTAAAAAGATAAATTCATACACTTTAACACTTATTTTTTACATTTTTAGCAATGTCAAACTTTACTGAAAATTAAGAAAATGATTTGAACTATCATCCGACTTCAACTATGTTATTCAAATAAATAAATATTCCTACATTTCAACGAAAGTTCTCCATTGTCAAAGACTTAACAGAGCAAAACGTTTGACTAAGTTGATAAAAATGTTGACTACCAGTCAGTCGACTCATGTATGTCTGTGAATCGAAAAACTAAGAAAAATTAAAATATTACACATTTTAATGTTCATTCTTTGCAGTTAAATTCCTAATGGATTCAAATGTAGAATAAATATAAGTTGTAAATGTACTAAAGACTGAAAAGAAGGAATCAAATATTTATGAATTTTCAATTTGATTCATTTAATTAAATTTTTATGCAGTGCCGATAAAAGTGTTGACTACCAATCAGTCGACTCAAGTGTACGTCAATCGAAAAATTAAGAAAAGATACAAAAAATATCGTATTTTAGTTTTTATTCTTTGCAATTAAATTCTTAATCGATACAAATTTAGAATTAATATAAGTGGTACATGTGCTAGGGACTAAAAATGAAGAAACAGATATTAATGAATTTTCAGCTTGATTTATTTCATTAAATATTTATGCAGTGTCGATAAAAGTGTTGACTACCTGTCAGTCGACTCAAGTGTGTATCTATCGAAAAATTATGAAAAGATATAAAAAATCTCCTTTTTTAGTTTTTATTCTTTGCAATTAAATTCTTACTGGATACAAATTTAGAATTAATATACTTGGAAAATTTAAAAGAGACTAAAAATAAAAAAACAAATATTTATGAATTTTGAACTTGAATCATTTCATTAAACTTTTAATCAATGTCGACAAAAATGTTGGCTACCGCTCAGTCGAATCGTGTGTGTGTGAATCGAAAAATTAAAAAAATGTAAAAATATCTCATATTTTGTGTTTGTTCTTTGTAATTAAATTCTTAATGGATACACACTTAGATTTAATTTAGTGATACATGTACTTGAGACCAAAAAAGGAAGACACCAATATTTTTGAATTTTCAACTTGATTCGAAGCTATAATTCGAAAAAATTTATCTTACATTTTAATATGGATGGAAATTGACTGATTGGCATTTCAGAACATTTCACCTCAAGTCTTGTTTTCAATAAAATCCTAGAAAATTATTACAATCAAAATGGTTTACTATTGCAATGTATCTCTCCAACTTTACTTGAACATAAAACAGAATCTTAAGATATTGTCAGTTTTATAATAAACATGTACGCTTTTTACAATAAAAAAATTTAATCTTATTAATTTTATATTAAAAGTAATCTCACCTCAGGCAAGCTGAGATTCACCAAGTTTTGGTTTTTCAACTGTACTTGAGAATCAACTGTACCTGACCAAAACACTGTAACAAAATGTGAACATTAGAATTTATAGGAATGAATTTTCTACAAACATAAAATATATTAAGAGCAATGAATATTAATAAAATATCACTTATTAAGGAACTAAGCATGCAAAAATTGTTTTTCCGAAAAAAAAATTCTAATATTATCTCTATGTGTTAAAAAAACCCACCTAAAACTTATAAAATTGAGCACTGAAAAATAGATGCATAAAAGTCAATTTTTGTTTAATTAAGAATTTATAATTAAAGAGAAGTGGAAGCTTGTATTGGTTTTGTCAATAAATCAACAGTTTTCTTTTATTACTGACATAACTGGTTATGTCAGTAATTAAAGAATCCTGCTGAAATTTTTGCAAAATTTATATGAATTCTTTTATAAAAATTAAAACTTTAAAGCTATAGTAGAATATGAAAAACAAAATATCCTTAAAAAAATTATAGTAAAATTTCGATTAATAAACAATTTTTAACGACTTAGAAGAAAATTTAATTTTTATCCATTAAGAATGAAACATTTAAAAAATACACTAATGGCCAATTTTTAAAGTTATTGATGCTTTTTATATTGATATTGAATAAAATCGGAAGTATGAGAAAAGTTTAAATAGCATTTTGAGGAAAAAAAATTTAATTAAATACTTTATTTTTTTATTGGTAAAAAATTGAAAATTATTGAAATCAATAATTTTCTAATCTCAAACTGTTAATCGCCTGCTACTAAATTTTTCTCTTAGAATGTCGTTCATGTGCTCTGGCAATGGCTTTTCTCATATATTCATGCTCATCAATTATAAAAAAATATTTGACTTGTTCACTTAGATTTATTTTCTGGGCTTTCATTTGAATTCGAAGTATGTACTAACCTTCTGTTTTTAGTTAATGTTAAAAACAAGGGAAAAAGTATATATAAAGGTATGTGTTGGCAAAAAAAAAAGAGAAATTAAAAAAGTAATGGTATAGCACTGCCTGTGAATTTCCCCATTTCAGAATCTTCCTCATTGCTTGAAATGTTGAAATCGATGTGATAATCGAGTTCATTTATTTCCTTTCATGTACGAAGGGAAATCCAATCGGTCTACTGAATTTTGATTCGATTTTTGATGGATTGAGTCTTTGAAATAAAGGAGAAAATTATACCAAAGATAAGAAGAAAATTACGTGTCAGGCCAGCAGTAGCACTAAAAGATAAAAGTATTTCATGTGCTATTTTCAAAACTATTGGAATAGAATTCCATTTCAGTTATTCAATAGCTTAATGAAGAGCTCAGCAATATATAGCTTCGAGAGAGAATACACTTTCACTGGATGTGATAAGGACGTGACATCCATACTGTAATTCGTTTGAAATGTTGCATCAACAATTTGGAGAAAATTAACTGTCCACTTACCCTAGAATTAACGGCAATGATCGTAAGTGCATTATATCGTTAGATAATTGATTTTTTTGAGGTTTGCAAAATGAGGTTTGAAGGTCAAATTGCATGAAGTAGTCAGTCTTAAAATTTCAATATTTGGTTTCTAGGGCATGCAAATATTTCCATGAGGTCTACTTTATGCTATAAGATTTATGGTTGAAGGTCAGATTATGTTTGAAGGTCAGATTGCATGAAAGAGTCAGTCCTAAAATTCTAATATTTGGTTGCTAGGGTATATCTGAATGATATTAACTATTTTCATGAGACCTGCCTTATGCAAGAAAAAGTTATGGAATCTTTTTTTTTTAAGTTTGTACTTTGATTTTCCAAATATTGCACCACTATGTGATTTTATCGAATACATTTTTACTATTAAAAACTTACTAAAGAAAGCTAATAGGTTTGAGTCTCTGCTGAACCACCAATGTCGATTCAACATTCTGTATTATAATGTATTTCAATGTTCAGAAATAATGGTAAGCTTATGTAAACAAGTTCGAATTTGAAAACAAGTTTTTGCTATCAAGTTCCAATTTGTAAACAAATTTTTGCTATCAAGTTCCAGCTTGTAAACTATTTGATCTTAACAAGTTCAAATTTGTAAACGATTTTTTTTTCTATCAAGTTCCAATTTGTAAGCAAGTTGATGTATACAAGATTTTGCAAACAAGTTCCAATTTGAAAACAGATTTTAGCAAGAAGGCTTACCCTTGTGAACAAGTGTAAACGTATTAATAAGTTTTAATGAATAAATCCGATCTTACAAATAAGCTTTTCTGAAGTTCTTCAGGAAGTTTTATTTATGAGTTATTTTAAAGGATGGCTACAAATTCCGTACATTTTTGCGTCACCATTTGGAATTTGAAAAGTAATTAATTAAAAATCAACAAATAAAAATATTTTAAACGGTCTTGTTTTAAAAAAGGGAATAAAATATAAGACTTGCATTAAAATATAAGGAAATTAAAAGGTAAATTATAATAATTTTAGTTACAATTTCGAAATTTTTTCTGGAAAAACGATGAATATTTAAAAATTGCTCACATTTGAGCAAATTGTATCAAAAGATGAAAGCACAATAAGTTTTTTAAACTACAAGTGTTTGTTTTCTTCGATCGAAATTTTTAAAAAAAGATTCTAGATACAAAACTTTATTCAAACAAATGCCTATGTGAGAAAAATTATCTTAATTTTGCTTAGTTATTCTAATTTTCCATCTTAAAGCACTATGTCTATTTTGGGATGGACCTTGTGATTCTGAATCAAGGTCGGATGATGAATTTATTATGAAAAAGTATTGGATTTCTAAATTTTTTTAATTATTTATTTTAATAATAGCATTTTTTTGGTAAAAAATCTACTACTTAAGAAACTGGGCTAAACTTAGTAGTGCTAAGTGTAATCATTTTCCTAGGAAGCTCTTTTAATGATTTTTGGCTATTTTAATATAAATATTGTATGCCGGTTCAGAAACATATTAAAATTAATACTATTAATTTTTAACTCTACTCTGAACACTATAGTTTTGTTGCTGAATTCCACACAACGGATATTAATATTTTTCGGGAATCAAAGAGTTTTCATAAAATCCCTAGTAAAAACGGAATTCTTACTTTAACTTGCAAGGAAAGTTTTCATTCTACTCATTTTTTAAACATTATTCTTTATGGCTCAGATTTCAAAGAAAATTACATAAAAACAAAATTCTTACTTTAATTAAAAATAATATTATCTTCAATTTATCTTTTTATAATTAATCTTTATGAGAAATGTTGAAAGGGAAAAGAGTAACAATATTATCTAGACCGACTGCCAGATGAAAGATGTAAAACGAAATGGCGAAACGTTAATTAAGAACAAACGCCACGAGTAGTTCAAATACAGATATTTTTATTATTAAAATAACAACCAATTAGACACATCCACGCCAGAAAAAAATAAGCAAATAATTTTAAATTACCATTTTCTCTGAAGAATTTTATGAAATAATAAACTAGTCAGACAATAGCATTTGTTTTTAAAAAAAGAAAGGAATTAATTTTCAAGTTGCTTCATTATTTTCGACTATCTTCTTATAGTTGTGCCAATGAATAACTCCTTTAGCACAAATATTTGTTATTAAACATATTTAGTGAATAGACTACAATACACTATATAGATGCTAAAGCGATCTTCGCTTCTTTTCTATCTGCAAGTAAAATAAAATTTGGAACATATATATTCTTTATATACAGGGTAATCAGCAAATAAGCCCTGATTTCAAAATTAAATATCTCTATAACAATGATCGATAGAATTATAAGGTAAACTGCACGTTTATTAGCAAAACTGTAAAAATGCTGTACAAAAGTTTAGAAAATTTAGTTACGAAAATCTTTAACAGATGGCGCTCTCATCAAAATGCCCATAGATGCTTTAAGTGAGACTTAAAAAATGGAAAATGACTCCCGATCTCACTCCTTGTGACTTCTTTCTGTGGGGAGCATTGAAAGATACTGTCTATAGAAACAATCCCGCCACTCTAGATGGACTTGAATCGTTGATTGATGTTGCATGGGATTCCATTTCAGTTGAGACATTGCAAAACGTGATGTCAAATGTCATTGTTCGATTACGCCACCTCATTGTTTCGAACGGTGAAAATTTTGAATTTTTTATATTTTGATTGCAAAGACCGCATCACTTTTTTTAAAGACTTTTTTCAGAGAAAGTTTTCAGTGCAGTAGAGCGCCATCTATTAATGATTTTTGATCTATTAATGATCGATCTTTTTTAAAGAGATATTTAATTTTGAAATCAGGGCTTATTCGCTGATCACTCCAGTATAAGAAAAATGTGCTCTTATATTCATATATATATTTTTGATATAAATGAAAAATATATTCTTATATATATATAAATTTGTTCCATTCAACTGAATTTTTGCTTTATCTCAAGAAATGAAAAATAAATAAATTATCATAAAATTTCTACGCCATATTCAATTTAAATATTTTCCTTTTTTATTTTTCTGTATTAAATTCATTCCATTTTATTTTCTTTTTCATTCAAAAAATTTTTCTTTTCTGAAAGAACTATCACAATCTTAATTGAAATAATTTTTTCAACGTTTAAAGATGAAGCAATCGAATAGAACGCAAGTCTCAAAAACTAATCAATAATTCTGAAAAACAGGGATCATCTTTCACCTGTTTTGGCTCTTCCCTTTCTTTCTGATTCTCCGAAACTCCCCCTTCTTCCCAACTTTTCACTCTCCTCTCTTTCACTTGGCGAATCAATTTTCTCGCCAACATAACAAAGATGTTGCCAGAGTGAAGCAACAGTTTGCATCTCGAGAAATCTTTTTCGTCATCATTTTTTCCTTGTTATCAAATAAATCGTGAGCTATATAATTTGATCTTTTGAGATTGTATTCTTAAAATATTATAAAATATTATTATAACTCCACTGGAACAGAAATAATTGAACCCCTACAAAAATTTCAAATTATTTTCATAAAATTTCTTGTTTTTTATTTTTTTTTTATATTTCTGGTATTTTAACTCAGACATTTTCATGTAGAATAGAGATTATCAGGAAAACATAACAATAAATCTTTTTTTTGGATATCTATAGTATCTAGATGTGTTCCACAATGTTTAAATATGATTTTCATACAAATAACACAATTTATTCAGTTTCTTAGCTACTGATATGGAAAGTTTAACTGACAAATTAAAAATATAACAGTCGATTAGAATATTTTCTGGTTATTTCTTTTTTCACTTAGTATGAAATTTTACATTGTGCTGATTTGATAAACTGCATATATCAGGAAAAAAATGAGCAAAAATGTAATATTTGTGTTCATATAATAAAATTAGATATAAACAAAACTTGAACAAATGTTTTAGGTATTGTTAAAAAATGTCTCCAATGAACAACTGAAGTTCGGAATTCAATGTTAGGAAGTATTAGATTATTTGATTAAGATTTGAAAACAATACAATATTCAACCATACAATATTCACCATATTTTAACAATTTCATAAACATTTCATTTCGGCATTTAAAAATGACTTTTCAATAAAGTTCTTTAAAATAAATAGATTGCCGATAGTTTAAAGTTTTTTCAAATAATTAGAAAATTAGAAAAAATTAGAACTATAAAAATCAAATTTATTCTTACATTAAAATTTTTAATAATAAAGAAATAGGCAATATTTTAAGGCTTTGCTTATTCGAAAATTATCAAAAATTGGTAATTATAAAAATTTCCAATTTATTTTTCTATTAAATTTTTTTTAAATAGACAAATACTAAATATTTCAAAGTTTTTCTAAGTAATTAGAAAACTATTAAAAATTAGTAATTACAAAATTATCAAATTTATTCTTGCAATAAAATTTTTAAAAATAGACAAATATGCGTTATAGTAAAGTTTTGCTAAGTAATTAGAAAATTATAAAAAAATTACTAATTATAAAAAATCAAAATTACAATTTCAATGAAACTTTATAAAAGAGATAGTCTATAAAGTTTTGTTAAGTAATGAGAAAGTTATCAAAATTCAGTAATAATAAAAAAATCATAATTATTCTTTTATTAAAATGCTTTAAAGTAGACAGATTCACAATATTTTAAAGTTTTTCTAAGTAATTAGAAAATTATAAAAAATTACTAATTATAAAAAATCCAAATTATAATTTCATTAAGATTTTATAAAAAAGACAAATAATTTTGTTTAGTAATTAGAAAGTTATCAAAAAACAGCAATTATAAAAAAATCAAAATTATTCTTTTGTTAAAATTCTTTAAAATAGTCAAATAGTCATCATATTTAAAGGATGCTTATTAAATAGAAAAAAAATAATTATAAAAAAATCAAAATTATTCTTTTGCTAAAATTCTTTAAAATAGTCAAATAGTCATCATATTTAAAGGTTGCTTATTAAATAGAAAAAAAATAATAATTATAAAAAAATCAAATTTATTCTTTTGTTAAAATTCTTTAAAAAAAACGGTATTTTAAAAGTTTTTTAAGTAATTAGAAAGCTCTCAAAAATTAGTAATTATAAAAAATCAGATTTCTTCTTTTTAAAAAAGTTGTTGTTTTAAAGTTATGCTAAATAATTAGAATAAATAAACTAAAAGTTTTTCTCACCAAATAGGCTGAAATATGAAGAATAAAACTGAAGTTGATATGCAGAATCAACTTCTAAATCGACTGCAGACTTCTCGCCTTCAGACGAAGCGAAAATGGCTTCTTGTTTGAGAACTGAAACAAAGAAATCCAGTTAATAATATCGAAACTATTCTTTTTTTTTAAAAGGCGAATTATTTTCTACATAGTCACTGAATAAAACATATAAAATAAGAAAGAATAAATGATATCAAGAATGATTATAATCCCTGCAAATTGTAATAGAACTGCGTTGATGCTTGCATACTTGCTACACACTAATGGCCACCAAAGAGAGAGTTTCAACTTTCAACAAGTTCCAGAATAAATTAATATTTTCCCTTTTAAATAGTTAACTCAATCAATTTTAAAAGTTGATATAAAGTTTAAGTCACCTGATTAATAACAGCTTAGGTTTTTATTTCTTAAGCACAACTACTTTGGAACTTAAAATTCTTAAAAGAACAATGTCTTCTTCCTCCTTCCTCATCTGGGACGCCTTCCATCTTCATCCATGGAACGCCCCCGTGGACGCCATGTCTGAAGGGGGATGTTCCGTGGGGATGAGGGGGGGAAATCTCTCTAAAAGATATAAAATCGTCTATTCTTTTCTTAAATACTTGAAAAAGTATGTAGCTTCAGATATTTCAGGCAGGAAGATAACATAAAATAAATACCAGTTGAGATATCAAAACCTCCGAGTAACTTCGAGAAAAGTTTGGAGAACAAAGGAAGATGGAGATCCACCAGTGAGATAACGCCGAGCGTTGATTTTAAGGTGCTTAAAATTCACGAAAAAAGATTAAAAAATAATCTGTTGAATGTTTTGGTAAAGATAAACCGAAGGATACAAAGTTTCTGTGAACGAAAAACGGAAAGAAGATGGTGAAAATATTACCTACCAAGAAACAAACGAGATACGTGTGGCTCCACTAAAGAATCTGCTGTGATTCGGCCGAGGAACAAGACGTATCTGGGGAAGGTACTGGACGACAACAGGTTGCTTTCCCTGAATTGCGTGGGAAGCTTTTACGTCATCCGCCGGCTCTCAGGCACAAACCGAAACAGGACTCGTAGAGTGGGCTTTGTTGCCTAGCAACCATGGTTGCTGGAGAGCAAGAGATTTTGAGCGCACGTGGCAAAGTCCGGATTCCATTTTTCCGGATGCAGCAAATCAAAGACAGGATAATTACATATGGACATAGACATTGATTTGCCTGATATCGATCATTGACTGATTTTTTGTTATCATAGAAATTAATAAATTTTATTTCGTGTGAGTAGCACCAATTGGCAATGAAATTAAGGAGAGACTGGACTTAAAATATAAATTATTCATACAAATTAAACATCATTGAAATTAAAAAGAAAAATTCAAATTTCTCATTAGAAAAAAATTGCAGAGTGAAAATTTAATACTTTTTAAAAAGATAACTCTTAGCTTTATCAACTATCAAATGCACCCAAGAAAAGCATCTAAAAATTTTGCAAAAAACGGGATTTTATTTGAGAAGTAACTTAAAAAACCCTAAGTATTGTAAAATGGACGTTTTATCAAAATTTTTGTTAATTAAATTCGATAAAAAAAATAGAAAAGAAATAAAATACAAATGACTGAAAAGATTATAAAAATGTATTTTAACTAGTTGTTGTACATTATAATATGGTCCGAAATTAAAAAAACTCCAAGTTTTTTTTGTTTAATTTAGTTATATTAACGATCCATTTTAAAGCAACTCTAGGGCTATTTTAGGACGTACTCGTAATTCTGAACTACGGTCAGATGACGAGAGCGACACCTGATTTGACACCACCATACAACATCACACCAGAGAGTGAAAAAAGTCAAGATTTTAATTGATTTTTTTCCTTAAAACTCACAGAAATTAAGAATTTTTTTTTCTCAGGGAATCTTTTCTACCTTAGAAATAATTATGTGCCAAATTTGGTAGCTTTAGGTTTAACTATCTTCAATATAGAAAATTCCAAATAATGTTTGCATTATGTGCATCACATTTTACAGACAGTATTCAGCTATAAACATTATCATTTAAAAAATCTCCTCAGAATATTAATAAAATTTTTAAAAAGCCTTGTTATTAATTTAATTCTGTTATAGTTTCTTTTTGGTTAAAAATGGATATTTTATTTTAAATTGCTTGGATGATCAATTAGTTTTATTAGATAGTTCTGATTCGCCATCAAACTTTAAAAAAATGTAATTAATATTTTCAGTTGAATTTCCATATAATTAATAATAAAGATGGATATGTATGTGGTAGCGTTCAAAAAACCAGATAATGAAACCTTATAGTTACCAAATTTGTCACATATATACCTTGAAACGTTTAAGTATGTAGATCAGTTTGCTTTTTTGTGAATTTCAATTAAAAATTTAATTAATTGAAATTAATGCGAATTTCGGCGATTTGATTTGTTGGAACAGGAACCACTGATGATTAAACGACACAAAACATATGGGGGAAATCAAAGTCTTCTTTTAAAAGCTTGTTTAAAAATTGTGTCACATAACAGGATTTTGTACAATTTACCCAACAACCAGTCTCAAAAAGAGAATGTAAAACTGATTTTAATAAAACTCAAATTAAAAAAAAACAGAAAGCAATGATAGAATCTGATTTTAACAAAATTCCTATGAAATTGTACAATTCAACTATTTTTTAAAAAGGTAAAAAGATGTGGACGGGAAACCACTGTGGCCAGATCTCAGTCGTGTAAGAATTACGCCGAGTTTTTTATTAGGTTAACAAGACAGTTTATTTTTAATTGTGAAAAATATAATTATTTCTTTGGGTTCTCATTTTTTTAGATTTAAATTAAAGTCTATATTTAACATGGTTTTTGATATCGTATAAAGAAATGGGAAAAATAAAAATATTAGTTGCAGATTACAAAATACCAAATTTGATGAAAATGTGCACTTTGGAATAATTTTTTAAATTTTGAATTAATTAAAAATTAGATTATTTCTTTAAGTTCTCAATGTACTTGTTATTTATATTAAAGACTATATTTAACATGATTTTTGATATTGTACAATGAAACAGGAAAAGTTAAAGTATTAGCTGCGAATTCCAGAATAGTAAAATTTGGCACAGATGAAAGATAAAAAGGTGCATTTTCGAATAATTGTCAAAATTTTTAATTAATTGAAAATTAGATGAATTTCGCCAGTTTTTTCATGATTACCCCAGAAAATATAATTGCTCAAAATAATATTTACATAGATTCAAAATTTAACAAAAATTCCTTTTTATAAAGATAGAAATTTTATATTCGTATAAAGTTTTTCTAAATTTAAGAAATAAAAATTTTTTTAGACTAAGATTCAGCAATAGATTACATTATTGCTCTGAAATTGATGTTTTTTTCATTGATTCTTCTAATATTGAATAGCGTGATTTGTTTTGTTTTTGGAAACTGTAGAATAAGATTTCGGTTTGAGATCTATACTACGAGCACAATTATAACAAAACGAATTATAAAAAAATTAGTTAGAAGAAAGATGATTAGTAGATTTACGTTTTTAGTAACATTTGGAATTGATTTATAGAATGTATGAAATATATGTAAGATCATCAAAACAACCTGGCTTTAATGTCTGTGACAATTTGATACTTAAAACTAGATTATCTGACTAGGTTCAAACAGGAATTTTCAAGAAAACAAATATTTTAGCATTTATATGAGGTTTTAAAAAACTGAATGTAAGAATAAAATCATGAATGAAAATGAAACTTGAACATATATGTAGCTATTGAAAAAAAAAGCATATTTTGATGTCAATTTTAGTATTCATTTATGAAAACCAGGATTGTTTAAAGGAATTAATTTTTCTTTATAACATGACATGTGTAACATTTCTTAGAGTACAACTGACTATTATCTAAGAATTATATTCAAAAATATAATATTTTGTAATATATGATCTTATCTATGAAAATATGGAATTTTTTAAACAGTACTTACATTAAATAATCCTAAATCCAATTCTTGGGCATTTAACATCTTATCTATAATTTATTACATTCCGCATAAAATAAAATACACAAATTATAAATTTTATTACAGTATGTTCAGTATTTTTAGAGTTATGACGATACTCGTACAGTAGAATGATAAAATAACAAACTATTCAGAAAATGCATTTTTTTTTAAATGCTTATGAATAAGCATCACTAAATGTCAATAGTTTGCTATAATTTGTTTCCTAATTGACTCAGATACAAAATAAAGATATCACTGGAAATACCTTACAAATACGCTTTCTGTTGAAATCCCGAGAATGAAGGTTTGTTAATAGATTTAATTTGCTGGCGTCCTGGCATATGGGTAGCGCGTCTTCCCAATGATCTGAGTGTACCGTGAGCATGATTCTTCTTTTTCTTTGTTATATCGGTGAGGCGTGTGAATGTATACCACTGTAAAAAGGGGTTGTGAAAGCGAATGTGAAGTTTAAAGTAGCTAAGTCCTACCCTGGACCCTAGTTAGCGCTAGTGAAAAAAAAAGAGACATTCACTCGGCTTAAATCGACGATAGATAATTATTAGCTGACTTGTAAAATGCCATAAGTCACAACAGCATAAAATTTTATTTAAAATTTGAGTATATATTTGAAATACAACATATGTTTTTGCTGATCTATGTAATCACTGTGGCTAATTATCAATGAACTATTGGCCATAAAAAGGAGCCCAAAGGGAGCTTTCTAACAAATTAGTATGTTTTCGGCGATCTAATTAATCGTTGAAGGTGGTTAATTATCAATAAATTATTGATCACAAAAAGAAGTCCAAAAGGAGCTCTTTAACAAATATGAAATTGTATTTTAGACACGTTTCCTAATGGATCGAAACAAAATTTTCACATAGAATTACCATTGATTTCTCAAAATCCCATCCAAATTTGATATATCGATTGTGTTTTTGCTATTGCGTTTACATGCTTCTGGAAAAGCAGACCGATAGACGATCTACCACTTGTTGGATTTGGCTCAAAGTTTGATAGGTATTTTAATCGTTATCTACAATATAGATTTTAAATATGTGCTTATTGT
>JAPMOQ010019071.1:454796-472564 GCA_026543055.1 Argiope trifasciata
TGCATGCATTGTATCGTACAGGTGTCGGATATCAGCTTGTGGGATGGAGTTCCATGCCCGTTGCACTTGGGCGGTCAATGTAGGGACGGTTAATGCTGGTTGTGGATGAAGCTGGTGTTGTCTTCCAATGATGTCCCATACGTGCTCGATTGGAGAAAGATCTGGTGATCTAGCAGGCCAAGCCAACATGTCGACATTCTGTAGAGCATGTTGGGTTACAACAGCGGTATGAGAGCGAGCGTTATCCTGTGGGAAAAACACCCCCTTGAATGCTGTTCATGAATGGCAGCACAACAGGTTGCATCACTAGACTGACGTACAAATTTGCAGTCAGAGTGCGTGGGATAACCACGAGAGTGCTCCTGCTGTCATACGAAATTGCTCCCCAAACCAAAACTCCAGGAGTAGGCCCTGTGTGTCTAGGCCGCAGACAGGTCACTAGCAGGCGTTCACCTGGCCTCCTTCTAACCAACAAACGGCTATCACTGCGACTAAGGCAGAACCGGCTTTCATCAGAAAACACAACAGATCTCCACTCCGTCCTCCAATGAGCTCTAGTTTGACACCACTCACGTCGCAAACGGCAGTGATTTGGAGTCAGTGGAATGCACTGTACAGGGCGTCTGGCTCGGAGCTGTCCTTGAAGTAACCGATTTGTAACAGTTCGTTGTGTCACTGTGATGCCAACTGCAGCTCGAATTTCAGCTGCAGACGCAGTACGATTAGCCACAGCCATACACCGAATACGACGGTCTTCCCTCTCAGTAGTACCACGTTTCCGCCTGGAACTTGGTCTTCTTGAGGCAGTACCTTCCCTTGACCACTGCCGCCAATACTCATGCATAGTGGATACATTCCTGCCAAGTCTTTTAGCAATATCGCGGAAAGAAAACCCACCTTCTCGTAGTCCTACAACACGACCTCGTTCAAACTCAGTGAGCTGTTGATAATGCTTCTTCGTCTTCTCAGAGGCATCCTTGACAAACATTAACCCACTACGTCAAATCTCAACTGTAAATAACGATCACGAACCTTACAGCGCTTATTTAAAGCAAACCTCATTTGCATGTTCATAGTGTCGCTACTAGCGCCACACTTTTGCGCCTAGCTCGAAATTTGAATCGACGTCATCTTTCAGATGTATAAACACGCCTACCAAATTTTGTTTATCTAGCGCAGCTTCTTCCTAGTGTTGGGATTTTTTTTTTCCATCAGAAGCGCATTTTACTATGATCATCAAGAATACAATTGAATGTTTTTCGTGAACTGATTGCCGTAAAGTATGATTTTTTCCCCGTTTTCAAATTTAATTTTCGCCATTTTTATTTAACATCTACAATAACAGCATCAATTGAAATCCTAGAAATAGACTTTTATAACAGGAATGGTTTCACCTGTTAACAAAGTTATGCAGACAATAACTACTTATGGGCCTTTTTGGATGAACTTTTTGCATGCGAATGTTACGAGACCATGCATAGATATTTAATAGAAATTTTAACCAGTCATTACATCCAATATGATACACATTTAAGAATTTTTTCTTTGTATCGTTTAATTATTCACAAATATGAAATAGTGATATCATATAGCATTTAAGGCAGAAAGTGAGCTTTTAATTAAATTTATATTATTTTTGTTCTGAAAAATCGATTATTATGAAACTTTTTGAGATAGAGAGAATGTTTTCAGAAATTATTTCGCACATACCTTCTGATTCATAAAAAAATTATAGGCAACTTTCGAAGACTTTTTTTTAAAACAGATGAATTTCCCAAAAAACAAATAATGCACAAATCAATATGAAATTTTCAGTACTATTTCTTTCTATGCAACTCATAGGTAAAACGAATTGCAAATATTTCCCTCAAATCAAGAATCAAACAAATAAATAAAAATAAGTTTTCCATAATTTCAACTTTTAAAAATTTATTCTTACGACTAATCAAACTATCATAAAATTCCGCAACTCATAATAGAGTCCTTTTCAATACTTATAACTGAAGTATTAAAATTTTACTGCTCGGATTAATTGACCAAGTATGAAAAACAATGTTTCTGATAGTTCCTCCAACTATACCTAGTAGCATATGGAACTGTACATTCAGAGGCTCACTTTTTCTGCTAGTATTAACTGGCTTTTCTTTAAGACAGAAAATGATTGCCTCTTCCATTTCCTGGTAACATACGCAGCAGTACATTTAGAGGTCAGATTTTTCTGCTAGGTTTAACTCACTCTTAAGTTTGACTGTTCGGTCCATGTTAGGTTGGACAATACTTATTCAGCAGTCTACCACAACAAATCCTGTCGATACTGCTACGTTCATTGGTGGCGGGGTGGTCGGCTGTATGCAAGAAGAAGATTTAACTGACTTTTCTTTAAAGATAGAAAACCAATGTTCCACTTTCCATGACTCTACCTGGTGTATACAGCAGCACAATAAGAGGCTGAATTTTTCTGCTCGAATTTTCTTTAAACGTAGAAAACCAATGTTTCTTCCACTTCCTCTAAATATACCTCGTACCATATACACCTCTAAATTTTGACACTGTATTCTTCTGCTCAGATTAAGCCTTTGCGATCGGCAAATTTCTCTGATGGGAGTACCAGCTAGTCAGAGCATATTTAGCTTTTCGGAGTTATTTCTCCCTGAGTGATTGAAAGTAAATATATGGATATTAGAAAACACTGTATTCGTTGAAACTCATTTATTGTGTTTAATAGAGCTTATAATACATAAAAACAAATTTTTAATTTCTGTAATTTTCCAATTTTATATAACATTTTACCGCCATATATTTTTCAGCTAAAATTTGTCTTCCATTTTCTCAAAACTTTAATTTTCAAAATATTCTCCACCGTTAACATTGTATCTCAAAACCTAACTGAGGTATTCACATAAAAATATCAGCGTATGTTTTAAAGGACCTGGGCAATGAAATGAACCAAAAATGTTATTGTTGGGGAAATATTTTTTCATTTATAGGTGCTTTTAGAAAAATGTGAATATATAAGAAAAAATGCATATAGAGATCTATTTTTATCCATCACTTCGTTGCATCTCAAAACGTTTCTTAGATTTTGGTTCATTTCATTTATCACTCTATTCTATCACTTGTGTGCAAAGAAAAATAGGTTTGCTGCTTTACCATTTTGAACAGAGAGTTAACCATTTTGAGTGAATTTCATCCAAATGTACTGCACATTTTATTATTTCACAAAGTATACGACATTTTCAAATAAATTTTTGTATTCATAGTGTTTATAACTGACAGAACATTTAAAAATCATGAATAGTTTTTAAAAAAAATCCCATTTTTCAAATTTTTTTCTCCGAAAATTGTCGGAGAATCTAAATTTTCATGATAATGGATATTTCCACCATACTCTTTTTTAAAAAATATTCTGTATCAGATATTTATAATGGGATTTAAAAAAATATTTTCTAATTATCTAGAGCATGAATTACTTTACCATGATAGATTTCATAAAAAAGGAAGAAGTTAAAACCACGCAAAGAAAGGATAATGAATCCACGTAGGGATTCAATAGGAAATTTGATGCTATTCTATCTCCCCCTGTACTCTCCCTAAGTCGGGGACCTCAAAAATGGGAATGAGAAGCTTTCATCAAGGTAGTTGTGAACCAACCACCATGAAAACCACCACCTGCCTCGAACAGAGAACACGTGGGGTGCCTACTACCTTTCAATGGGTGGGGATGGGCCCTACAACTCAATTACTGTAATTGCGCCTGTGCTATCTTGTTGCTTCATTCATTCGTATATATATATATATATATATATTAACAAAATAAGTCAAACAGAAAGGAACACAACGGAATTAAAACTACAACCAATAGAAAATTACTTGCCTTATTTTGTTAATTAATTCTGTATTTTAGTTGGCACATGCGCTTACTAAATACAATGATTGCTTTTTTTTTAAATTCAAAATTTCAAACTTGTTCCAATCCGAAATAATTTTTAGTTTCGATTCCAATTTTTAGTTTCGTTTACATAATTATATTAATTTAGATTTTTTTCATAAATAAGTTTTATTTCTTTTACATTTCATTTTTGTAAACTTTTTATTGTTCAATTCCGATTTCAACCTAATTAGTTTCGATTTAATTTTGGTTGACTCAGGAAATGGGTTTTAATTATTTTAATGCTTCTATGGTTGTTATATATGTGTGTGTGTGTGTGTAATATTTTCAGTATTAAATTGGGAGAAAAGCCAAAATATCCCTAAATATTTATTAAATAAAGATTCTTATCAAAATTAAAAAAACAAATAATAATCGTAGTATATTCTGTCTTACAGAATGCTAACACATACACTTTTTATTTTATTTTTAGAGATAGTAACATCTCAAAAATTTCGAAATCTTCATATGAATATTTTTCGGCAGAAGTTTCGTTGCGATTTTGTTTAGAGTTTGAATATATAATCAAGAAGATTTTGACAGATGCGAAATATATCTTGTGTGTGTCCGTGCGTGCGTGTGCATGCAACTATTGTATTAACTAGTTCCCGAAAAAAAGAACACACTTCCTGTGAATCAATTTTGTTCATAATTTAATAGAAATCTGCAAATCTGATTTCAAAACTTTTAGTTGAATTTCTTCGGTCTAACTCAAAGCATTTTTGCGTTATCGTTTCCAAAGGCAGGCAAAGTGACTGACAGACAAACATAGTTACAAAATCAAATTTGTAAGGAATCGGGAGTTGCTGGTGGAGATCCGTCAAAATCTCAAGTTTGGATTTATGTCTCTAAGATATCTGTAATATCTTTTTGTTTGCTTTGTGTACAAGAAAGTAATGGTAAGTTTTTTGGATTCATAGAAGTCTAAAACATAAAAGTTCTTCTAAGCTTAAAATGAAAGTAGTTTATTATTTTTAAAAATGAAAATAATTTAAAACAGATTTGTACTACTAGTTCGATGCATTACAGAGCAAGAGCATTGTGATGTGTTTTAGGTTTAATTCATCAGTTAGTTAGCAGGATTTTTAATAATTTATTCTTAACTATGGCAACGATGACATGCGCTCGAATAATGTATTTGATATCAATGCAACGTGATTCTGAGTATAATAATGAAAAGCATCGTTGGAAGATACATTTTTTACATACCAAAATTTTTTCAAGGAAATGAAATTGGAATTACTAAAATGATAATTTTAAATTTTTTAAAACTGTTTAAAAGATTTTTATGTACTAATATAATTTGAAATTATTAAAGGAAAGTTTTATTTTAAAGGTGTAATCAAATAAGAATCTGTATGTAATTTTGAAAAAAACCTCTTTAAATATTTTTTTTATCCCATTTGCTATCCAAGAAGTAACAACATTCCGAATGTGATTGGTTTAATTTAGATGTTATGATTGGTTTAGTATAGTTTAGATTTAGATCTTTCTATGAGGGAAAAAATTAAAAGAACTGTGTTATATAATAGCTAATCATACTAGATACTAAAATATTATTGTAATTAACAGAAAGTCAATAAAATTAACAGAAAGTCAATAAAAATAAAACACTAAAATAGATAATTGGGACTGGTTGTTTTATCAATAAAAAAACAAAAGACATAATTGAGATGGGTGGTTTTCTCAATGAAAAGTAAAAATAACACAAGAGATAATTGAAACTGGTGGTTTTATCAACAAAAAATGAAGAAACAAAAGAGATAATCGGGACTAGTTGTTTATATGGATTTCTGTATCATTCACAGTTCATTTGTTAACAGCCACATACCAATTTCAGTAATTTGCGAACTGTTTATAATAATTTATTTATTGTCTTCTTCGACAATAAATAAATTATTTAATTGCACACTTGCGTCGCTAAATATCATTAAATAAATAAATTAATTTAATTAAACTTTTTTATACTCTTTCCCAGTGTTTCGGACAAAGAGCTGGTATTGATTTTTGAAGCCAAACTTTTTGGGTTTCCAGAGAATTTTATTTTTAGTCCGTCATTAGATGAGAGTTCTCAGAGTTGCTCTTCTATATTTAATGAATTTGTAGCTTCTACATTCGTAAAAGGATTTTAAATTGAATTCGATGTATTCATCTTTCGAATATCTCTCCAAAGCTTCGCAAAATGAAAATGATAAGTATCTGATGTTGTCAGTCTTCCTAATTTGCAAAAATTGTTGAAAATGAGGGAAAAAGTTTTTATATTCACATCTAACCAGAATCTTTGTGAATATGAGAAACTTTCCTACAAAATAAGTTCTGAGGATTTTTATAATTCAATTTAATTCATCACTTTGTAAATGTAAATTGATTTTCTTTACTAATAATGTAAATTAATTGTGTGCTGGCATTTCAAAAGCTGGAAAATTTGAATTACAACTACCAAATTTAGCACATATACACCTTGAAAAAGTGCAAATTGGTCCAATTTCTATATTTTTTATAAATTTATTAGAAATTATTCTGGATTTTGGTGGTTTTCCGTGATAATTTCCAAAAATATAACAGCACAAAAATGATTTTTATATCATCTTAAAATAAAAAAATGCCTTTTTAAATATAAAAATCTAATAGTAAAGCAAAATATTGTGGAATGTTTTGCACTACTACTATTTTGCAGCTTTAAAAATATTTTTTTGCCAGTTTCGATATTGTTGGCTTGAAATTCAAAAATTTTCACTTTTTTTAAATCAAATATTTAATTATGTCATTCTCTTCTACTCTTAAAAATTACTATGATTAATATCTGGGCAGTTTGCAAGCCTAACTGCAAGCGAGGTATCCTCCAAACCTTCTCGCATATTCTTTAATAAAAGCATTATCCCAATCCTTATCCTAATATAACTATCCATTATCCCAATCCACACTTTTATCTAAGCATTATAAAAGTGCGGACATCAGGTAAAGCCTAGAGTGCCCTGAATGGATAAGTGAACAATAATTAAAGCATATTGATATTTGTCATGAATCTTTCTGAATCTTGGCGCGCTTTTGGCGATGACTTTCATCTACAGCCATCCAAAAACTGAATTTGTGCTTTAAATATTTTTTTCCCAACCGCTTAAAAGCGACTGATACAGAATTGCAAATGTCATCACAAAAATATTGAAACCGTTTATTAAATTTCCCCCGATAACATAAAAGAGAATTGTATTAGATACATCTCAAGATAAATTCGATTTTTTTAATGCTTATTTAAGCAATAGCTGTAAGTTAATAATTTTTTTAGATAACACGATTATATAGTCATTCATAAAAGCTATTAGAATCTGCGAAGAAACTTTTTCTTTTTCGTATCTGTGTTATCTCATGTGCTTCGTTCCATAATGATTCGAAACATTAAATCTTTTTGTATCGAGCCATTATTTTCAACTAATGGCTTCATTTGACATTTTAAAACACATCTCAATGCTTGACATGTTCATCAGCTTCGTATTTTACCACAATCTACAAGTCCAGGCATGCCTTTAGAATAATTTCATAACTAAGTAGACACGCCGCCATTGCTTCTCTTTAAGAGAGTTTTGGAACATCCCATTTGTCTCTGGGTCCGCTGCTCCCCCCCACAAAAGGAAAGTTAAGGCTCCCTGCGAAAGCCGCAACGCCCACATTGGGAGCTGATGACGCAGATCGATCGATTTGTGCCAAAGCGTCATTTTACTTATTTTTTAATACTGCATTTGGCGGCGCATCATCGGATTTATAAAGTAGAGGTACTGATCTCCGCAAAATTTTGTCGCATATTCCAATAAAAATGAATCTGAATTTTAGACGAGTGTTTCCTTTTAACTGATTGAAACCGAAATTTGGCATAGAATTTTATTATTAAACTTGTAAAATCCCAGGCCAAATTTGATATATTGAAGTCACTTCGTTTTTGAGTTTTCGCTTTCACACATTTTTTTTGAGGTACGTAACAATTATTCAAACAATTGCTAGATTTGGCTCAAAATTTGCAGAGTTTACAGTACAGTTGTTGAAACGAATTGTATTCATCTAAATCTTCATTTTTTTCAGCTATCGTATTGATGTATATTCGAAAAGCCGGACAGTCAGACATTCTCTGAATAGATTTTGCTCAAAATTTACCAGAAATTGATACATTTCATGTAAAGACAGCGTATCAAGTTTTCTACATCTTTTGGGTTTTATTTATCATAGAGAAACAGTAAAACAGATATACAGACATTTTTCGAAAATGAAAGAGATTTAATAAAGAGATTTAAATGAGATTTAAAGCATAGAGATTCGTCAGAACTCGAATTCGAATTTTTTGACGATTGCATTACTTTTTCTATACTTTGCATACGAGAAAGTAATGGTGCTTTGCCGAAGAAATTTATCATGATTGCATAATAATGTTTCAGTAAGTATTATAAGCATATCACTAGGCTTATAAGTATGATATTCAGATCAATAATCAACATTTCATGAATATAGAGACTCATATCAGGAAAGTTTTAGGGTTATTTTCTCTTTCGTATGGATATTTCCTTTTAAAGTTAGAAGGAAATATGATTGATATGGATAATTTCAGAATCTTCTCGTATCGTCTTAGGGTTGGAATATTTTAGCTAAAGGGGTGTTTGGGAAGCAGAAGGAACAAACCAATCATACAGTAGAGGAATAATTAGATCGCACCTTCCACTCCTCGTGGCTTCCTCCTGAGGAACGCTCTTGGAGGAAAATTCCATCGATAAACGAGGGGCGGAGCTTCCTTGGTTTGGCAGTGACTGCTGAATACATAAAATGTCTCTTATTACTGGAGTCTTTTGGAAACATAATGTGTAATTAAATACGAGAAGATTCGTTCACTACCAGGTCACTCATATGCAGTAAAGGTTCTTATTCACCCTAATAGCACACAAATATTGCACAATATTATATAACATTGATCGATATTCTCTATATTGTTTAACATTATGGAATATTGGATAATATCATACAATATTGTACAACATAGTGCAACAGACTGTTCTATCAAGGCAGTGGAGAATTTGACGATAATAAAACGTTTTGTATAATCTATATATATTCTTGTTGTGAAACATTGCTCGCTGTGTGAATCACCTGCGATTCACACCCGCTATCTAATGAGATATTTTCATTTCCACTGTACTTAAGAGAAAGCAAAAAAAAAAAAAAAAAAAACGTGAACATATTTTGGGATAGTGGTTTGAATCACAAGCAGGAATCGTGAGAACGAGTGTGTTAATCTGGGACACACATGTTAATTTCGTGACCCACACTGAATATCTATGTGGTCAAATCTACACATCAGTTTCTTAAAACATTTTGCATTTATATATATATATATATATATATATATATATATATTATTAGTAGCCTTCGAAGATAAACTTTTCTTGTTCTTATTCCAGCATTTGGCATTGAAGGCTCAAAAAACCTAATTATTAACAAAACACAAACAAAATTGCAATTTTGCTTCAGAAAGCATTAGTTGCATGAAATCATATAGTTAAAATGCAAAGGATTTTATATCACTAAAATATCGTATTATCACATAAGGAATCGTGATACAGAACGTATTAACATGGGACACACGTGTTAATGACTCATCACTTTCATGACTCATACCGAATATTTATGCGGAAAAATTTACACCACTTTCTCAAAACAATTTCTCACTTTATACTGTGGCAGTATACTTACTAAATATTGCCACTTTAAAAACACTTAACATACTTCCACTTTAAAAACTTAAACATATTTTATAATTAACCTTCGAAGAAGTATGTTTCTCACAGTTATTCTAGTGACGGGTATTGCAGTTGCAAATAACTTATTTCTTAGCAAAACACAGAGAAAATTACGTTTTTCTTCGAAAATGTAATTTTGCATGAAAGCAGAATATATATATATATATATATATATATATATATATATATATATTCTGCCTCAAACTAGTTTCAACTGCATTTTCTTACCAAAACGGGTTGATCTTTACTAGTCTAAACTGGTTTGTGTGATGTGGAGAGGGAGTGTGTGTGCCATCTCAGGTGTTATCCTCGTCATTTGACTGTGGTTCAAAATTACGTCCATCCGAAAATAGCCCTAATGTTGTTTTGCAAAAGGACTTTAAAATAACTAAACAAAAATCCCTTAATTTTAACACCCTACATACTAAGGTGTTGTTACACACGCACAATCTACCAATAAATATTTTAACACTCATGCAAGTGAAGATATCTGCAGTCTCAATCTACGTCACACTTTCTGTACCTAAATATTGAGTGGGAAATAGCATTGGCATTAGTCGCATGCAAGATGCCATGATATTCAGAGATGCCTGCCTTCGAGAAATTCGTAATTGTCGGATATCATAGAAATGAACCCTCCATAAGCAAAATATCTAATGAGTAAAAATTTCTGAAATTCAGCTTGGCTTTTGGGATTCAGAAGTGGAAGATGTCGACATCCTGGCCTATGAGTGACGCGTTTTCACAGTGATCTGGGCTTCCAGATTTCGAGTCCTGGTTCAATTAGAATTGTTCTTCACAATGTGTTCTATATGTGTGCGAAAAACTGTAAAAAGGAGTTCCGCAAGTCAGTGTGTGAATGTCATCTAAACTAAAGTCAGACTTGTGTCTTCAGTGCTCAGGTCTTCATTCTCAGAAGCTTCTGCAACCCAATCTCTAGGACTTGGTTTGAATTTGGCATTCATTTCAAGAGGGATAAATAATAGCAGCAACAACAACAGAAGTGGAAAGTTAGTGGTGACAATCGGAATGTGCACCGATCGGGCAGACCCACGAAACTGAGATAGAGACCAATGGATACTCTCCAAAGAAATTCTTAAAACCCATTCAAACTGATGGCCCACATTCTCCAGAAGTTCCAACAAGCATTTGGGACCCTTGTTTCGATTGATACCATTCTTAAGAAAACACATTTGCTTAGCTTCCATGGCCTTAAGCCTCTGATTACAAAATCCAACCACGTTGCTCAGTTGCCTCAGTTCAGGTAGTCTAAGGTACGTCGAAATGAGACTATAGATGAGTGTTACCTGTATTGGAGAATCAAGGTTCACTCTCTACCTGTCGGATGACAGAGTCTGAGTTTGGAGTATGCATGGAGAATACTCTTTGTCAGAATGGATTGTGCCTACAGTAAAAGTTGGAAGAGGTGGAATTAGGTTTTGGGGATGTTTCTCGTGGACCCTTGATCCCAATACATGGTAAACTCATTGACTTCTACTCTACTATTCTAGACAAAAATAGGCTTTCTACGGTATAGATAATTGTTATTTCCGAGATGATATATCCAATTGTCCTGTTGCAAAGTCCACCACGGATGGGTATGATCATAATGGGGTGAACCAACTGATCTGGCTTGTCCAGAGTTCAAACTTGAATCCTACTGGAAACTTTTAGGACTAGTTAGATCGCTGAATTAAGATGGAAGCGATCATCAAAAATCGGTGAAAGAACTTGCACGTCGTCTCCAAACCAAAAGGAAGAAAATACCTCTGTCCATCACCACAGCACTTACGGAAAGTATACCCTGAGGATTTAGGATGTAAGTGCCTCAGGTGCAGTTTCTGCCATTACATATGAATAAATTGCGTTTATCTTTTTTATCACGTGCTTAGTCATTGTTAGATAGTGTATATATGTTGTTGCTTATCCTTCTTGTGTAGAACATCAATTCAAATCAAGTCCGAAAGATAAGTTTCGCATGATACGATTGTAAATTGACTCATTCCTCATTCATCAGCTGCCTCACAGAGGCACCAATACAGTCAATGATATGAGGGGGAGAAACATTGGCAAAGCAGTGGCAAGGGATATACTTTAGGTCTCTGGTAAAAAAATGGCTTTTTACATGGACATACCTTAGACTAGATAAGAATATTTGAACACTCCTTGGACTGGTGGAAGACAGAGCCAAGCCTGGACACCTACCGGAATGTAAGTTATTCTCTGGAGGAATCCTCCATTTCTTTTCATTCGGCCAGAGAGAATATAGTTTATTTTGGAATAATGTCTTAGTCAATAATGCGTAGCTGGTCTTTTAAGCATTGTATTGAGCTCTTGCTGTCTGTGAGGATCCAAATGTGAGAAGTATGAGCCTCCAAGGCGAGCTCCAAAGCTCTGTTAATAGCAAGAAATTCAGATCTAAAAGTGTACATGTGTGTTTTTCTATATATGTATATTTTTCTTTTAGCAATTATAATAAAAGAACACAAGATCACGTTGGCTGCATAGGCCTGAACTTCTACTTACTGACACTAGAAAATGGGAGAAATTCCAGAAATGTAGTCAGTTCAAAATCATTGGGATTCTACTATTAATCACACATTTGGCACAATTTCCAATTCGGAATGAACCCGGGAGAATGCGCATCAAGTTCTCTAGGCCCAAAAGGGACCTGGAATACAGCTATGAGAAGCTAGAGTTTGCTTCTGAAAGATCGAAGTATTGTGATAATATGGGCCATCTTCGGGCCTCGAAGGCATGATGTGCATTCTCCCGGGCTCATTCCGAATTGGAAAATGTTCTAAATGTCTGATTACCAGTAGAATCACACTGATACTCCATCTCCCCCCAAGATAAATTAATATTTCAGCAGACAATAAAATAGCACTTATTTTCTCTCATATTTCTTTTATAAATATAAGGGACCTCGGTGGCCTGGTGGAAGGGTCTCGGGTTCGGAATCGGAGGGTTTCAGATTCGAGACTCAATTTTACCGAAGAACCATCATCTAAAGAGATCTATTGCGCGCTAAATTCGTTGGGGTCAAATGTCCTTCCGCTGATGTAGTGTGCAGATGAGGAGTTCGAGCTCAAGTGTCTTTTTTTTTCCATCTGACCGTCGTTCAAAATGACGAGGTCCATCCCAAAATAGTCCTAGTGTTGCTTTACAACGGGACGTTAAAGCAACTAAATTAAACTAAACTTTATAAATATAAAATTAGAAGTTAACTATACTCATATAAGGAAATCAATGTCCAAAGTTATGTTATTTCATTGTTGTTTGGATGTCCTGAGGCTCTAAATATTTGTTAAGTAGGTTTGAAAACTCTCGCAATAGGTTATATAGAATAAATTTTGTGTTCGCGTGTACAGGATGGTGATAATTAAAGCAACCTTAATGAGACTTATCTAGAAACCGTTCTGGTCAACACTTTTTATTTAAATTTGGTATAAGTGTAATTTAGACCTGTAGGAAAATAAATCAACAACAAGAATTAATATTTCATAAATATTTTGTAACAATAAAAATTAATATCAGGATTATAATGGAAAAAATTAAATTATTGTAATCTGGAAAGCCTAGTGTAAATAACGCACACAAAATATAGCGCACAACACAAATAACAAATTCGGAAGACAAAACTATTCAATTTAATCATTTGTTTAAAGTGCATTGCATTTGCTTTAAGTAAATCTTCAAGCATGATCAAAAACAAATATTCAGTAGATTTTCCTGAGAAAAAATTAAACCACTATTGATGCCTTAGATGTTCATATAAGCTTATATGCAATGAAAAGTGTTTAGGTGATTCTTTTCGTTTTTTTCATCGGAATTTCGGCGACCATATGTGTCAGTTATAGTGCAGGATGATCTTAAGTTAGAGAACCGATACCACAAAGATTTGCGGTGTGTGGGGATTGGTGCACATAATATTCTTAATGAATTAATTCTCAGAAGCACATTAAATTCGTAAATTCGTAATTAACATATTAATCAAGCATGAAACAAGTCTGTTTCATGCTTGATTAATATGGATATAAGAAGTGAATTTTGAAACTACTTGAAAGTGTGCAAACGGGGAGAAAGACAGGTATTGACTACCCCGAAAGGAATGTTAATTTGACTGATCGGTTGGACAATACTTATTCAGCAATCGACCATAACAAATCCTGTCGATACTGCTACGTTCAGTGGTGGCGGGGTAGCCGGCTGTATACAAGAATTAGTTGTCATTCTATGCTACGTTTTAGTGTGTGTGTTGTATATAGTTATCAAATATTATCGTATTTGATAACAATACAAACATGCTTGCAGTTTATATACAGTAGCATGCAATAATATCCATTCGCTATTTGGACTTTGTTCTTGAAAATTATGTACAATAACTTCCGTTATTTTCCTGAATTATGATGATTATGAACCACAGAGAGTACAGCACTTCCCATTTGTCAGAGTTTTAAATTTCTGACTGAATGGAGAGTGCCTTATCTCCACGTTCCCTATCGAAGGTGATATAACTCTCAATCATCGTGCTTCTTTTGAAAAAGGCATTTCCTAATTGTCCTTTCCATCTTTTGTCTAGCAGCAAGAAAAAAAAATCTAAAATTTTGATAAGATGAATTTGATGGAAACCCTTTGAGAGATACTTAAGCATGGCCCGGCTCCTTCAGTTTTATGAGATTGAGATAAAAACTCCAAATACATAATCAAAATATGTTTTAATTAGAAAGTTTTTATTGTTACCATCCATAAGACAAGTTAATTGTAATAAATTATTCAACAAATATAAATAAAACAAATACAGAAATACTTCGAAGAATTTAATATATTCGTAACCCTTTCAGGAAAATCAAACGCCTATTTCACACACACACAGCATCAGAAAAATTTTATGCTTAAACATTTAAGTACATTTTTACTAACATATGAATGTTAATTAGGGTTTAAATTCTAGCAGCTACAAGCCATCCAATAAGATCACGCATGTGCAGAAACTGTGTTGTAGCAAGTACTCGTTGTATCGAGACTTGCTATGGTCCGATCCTTCAAAGCATATACAATCTTCTATCGGCACATACGTGACACACTGGAATTTTATGATTGGCTAAGTGTAAACCCGCTAATGGTGTAAATGATATACAAATTGTTATTTATACAATTTCACTACTAATGCTACTAAATTCAACCAATAAACCAATAACTGGATTAGCGTAAACCATCTATTAGTGTAAATGATACACACATAGTCATTTATACATGTTCACTAGTAACAAATTAATACTACTAAATCCAACCCATTTTAAAATATAGCTACTGAATGACTGTTGAAGAAAAAAACCCATCTCTAATTGGAATAAAAGATAACCATGGTGAATAATGATTTTAGTAATAGAAAAAAGTTACACAAGATTCTTTTCCTGACTTCACAGAACAGGGGGGCAGACCGATGACTACCTTTACTGAGACTTAAGACTCCTCATACTAAAAGATTCATCCATTACCAATTTACCAATGTTGATGGGGAAGAAATACCTGAAAATATAAATTATGCATTCTCTTTAACACGTTCACTGCCACTACCCACGCCTGATATCAGTACCCTCTATCTAATGAGATGGCCCCTTCTTTGCTATCTTTTAATTGTAGTACAGAAGGTGTGGTCAAATAACATGGATGGTTTGATACAATGACATATTATTTGCCACGCTCAGCAAGTCAGTGGCAGCGAATGGGTTAAAAAAAAGAAGTTTTCCTCCTAGAAAATGATAATTTTAAAAGCACGCTATTCAGAACATAAGAACAATTTTCGGAATCCAATGGAGGAGGTAAAATAACATAATTTAAAAACAAGTTGCCCATCATTGAACCTCGTACTTCGACTCTGCCTCCCTGTGTGAATCTGCATTTTCAAGGAAGAATACAATTAAGATAAATATCGTGTGCGTCTCTTTGCTATCCAGTGCAAGATGAGCAATTAATGATTATATACCACCGAAGCATTTGAAATCGGTGATCAAATTGTATACATTACGAAATAAAAGTGAAAGTCCAAATTCTAGTACTGATTTAGTGATTGGCAAAAGCAAGTACTTGAATGCTCTGATAGAGAATTTAAAATCCCTCATAGAATTTTAAAAAATTGTTTCAAATAGTGTATCATATGAAATTTCAAATGCTTTTAAAATTAAATGAAAAATTGCACAAAAATGAAATTTTGGATTGAAAAGACAATCTTCAGATAATATAAAAAGCAATTTTATAACTGTTTTAAAGAATTTGTGTATCAATGTCTGTAAGTAAATATTAACGATTAAGGCTAAACTTACACGACCGCCAAAACTGAAAATTTTGGAACGCTTTCTCTCCATTATAAACGTGAATAATTTTTGATTGCAATGTAAAAGCCGTTTGTCAGCAATCCTGGTATACAACTAGGATAGCAGACTTTTGAGAGTTTTTTGGCGATTCAAACGATTTTGACCTGCATGGCGAAAAACCGTACATTCATCTTAAGCCTTTCCCCGATTGCCTATCTAGCAATGGTTAAGCCTATTTTTGCACACGATTGAACTATTTGTTTGAAGCCCATTTCTTGATTTTTTAATATATTCTTTCAGCACACTGAGGGGTCGCAGTTTTCTGGTGGTAAGATCTCGGCTTTGGAACCGGAGGGTTTCAGGTTCAAGACTTGATTCCACTGAAGAACCGTCATGTAAGGGGATCTCTTGCATATTAAATCTGTCAGACCAAACGTCCTCCCTCTGGTGTGGAGACGGGGGGGGGGGGTTCCATCACAGGTATCGTTCTCGTCATCTGACTGTGGTTCAAAATGACGTGGTCCGTCCCAAAATAACTCTAGCGTTGCTTTTCAACCTGATGTTAATATAACTTAACTAAACTAAACTTCAACACACTGAATTCCCTCTTTATTGACATGGTGAAATATCTTCATAGCACATCTAATAACATTTTTCAGTTTAATTAGCTAAGTGAATCTGTAAAAATGTTCTATGAATGAACATTCTTTATATTTGACTGTTGCCATTCGACAATTAGTAATAGGCTCGATTTCTTTTCCACATACATTAAGCGTTTCAGAAATATAGATTATTTATTATTTACCCCAAAACCAATGAAACTGAGGAAGATTTCAACTTTGCTTCTGCTGAGGACTGAAGATAGAGAACTACTGAACATGAAATGTCTGACTACTTGGGGAATTTTGTTGATACACAAGTACTCAAACATTTCTTGCTCAAAGGTACAAAAATGCATCATCAAGAAATGGCCGAAGATCTCATGCGATCATATAATGATATAATTTGGCACCGATTTGCAACCTTATTTAGCCTAATGATCTGACAAAAATATCAGGATTCTAAAAAAGTAATTTTTATGCAATTCTTCCATAACTCAGAATTAAAATTAAAGGCTTTTGACAAGGTTTCATTTGATTCAGTGGAATCTCGTGGAGCCAAAAGAAAATCTTGATTATGCTGCACCAAACGTATTGTATGGATTAAAATCTTCTTTTATAAACTCTGATATTAAAATCTTATCATTTGTCATGACTTGTCTGTGATTATGTATACGGTAAGCAAACATTACGAAAGCCTTAAAATTTAAACCTTTTTAATTAGATCAGGTGGTAAAAACCGATAGTTTTTAAGAAGGTAAAAATTTGTGGTTTAGATTAGTTATATTAACGTCCCGTTGAAAAGCAACACTAGGGCTATTTTGGGAAGGACTTCATCATTTTGAACCATGGTCAGAGGACGAGGACAACATCTCAGTTAGCCCCCCCCCCCCCTCTCCACACCAGCAGGAGAACGTTTGGTATGACAGATTTAACGTGCGCCAGACCCCTTTACACGACGGTTCTTCGGTGGAATCGAGTTTCAAACCTGAAATCTTCCGGCTCCGAAGACGAGACCGTACCACACCAGTCTCAAAACTATTCCTCCAGTAAAGGATTAACTATTTGTTTAATCAATGGTGCAAGATAATAATTAACAGCAGCAATGTAATATAAAGCATTTTCTTTAAACCGTGGCTTGAATTAA
>JAPMOQ010019071.1:472574-501810 GCA_026543055.1 Argiope trifasciata
CGAGTTATTGTTGTCGTTTTCCATGGATTAAAAAAATTCAAATGTGTCCGTATATCTTTAGAACGAGCTCAGTGAGCCTCGGCGCCTGAAGGCGGCACAGAACATCTTCCCTACAAAGAAGGCCGAAGAGTCCAAAGATGGCAGCAGCAATGGCAGGGCAGTTGAAGATGGGTTTGGGCTCAATTGTGATAAGAGGAAATGCTTGCCAATGGAGTAGGATCTAGTACTGTCTGGTGCTGTTTTCATGTCTTTGAAGTGGCCTGTGCGGAGTCTTGCAATGATAGAAGAAAGGTGCCAGGGGCAATGGAGATACGGAATGGAGGGCTTTTTGAAGGTTTGCTTAAAATGTATGAGTTTTGCTACTGCGTTAATATCTTCTGAGGTGGCAGAATTGAATTGATTCAACTCACTGGAGGCTTTGGCTAGGGCATCAGCGCTTTCATTCCCGTCGATTCCTACATGAGCAGGAATCCACTGGTAGATGCATGATTTTTCAATCCTGCAAATGAGGCTGTTGATGTTTTGGGATAAATTTGAGTTACCATTGCCAATAGCCTCCAATGCTAATTTTGAGTCTGAAAAGATGACAAGGCCATCTGTCAGATCTGAGACGAATTAACGAGTTCTATGGCTTTATAATACACTGATGGAAAAGAAATCCCAACACCAAGAAAAAATTATTGTACAGTAATGAAATTTTAGGAATTCATTTGTCTAGGTAACATATTTAATTGATTAAAGTTTCAAGATCAAAGGTAGAGCCATTGGCGAGAAGAGCCATTTCAAATGTGAAATGTTGGTACATTAGTAACCGGTGTAACCTCCAGAATTTTGAATGCAAGCATGCAAACGTGCATGCATTGTGTCGTACAGGTGTCGGATATCAGTTTGTGGGATGGAGTTCCATGTCTGTTGCACTTGGGCGGTCAATGCAGGGACGGTTAATGATGGTTGTGGATGACGCTGGAGTTGTCGTCCAATGATGTCTCATACGTGCTCGATTGGAGAAAGATCTGGTGATCTAGCAGGTCAAGGCAACATGTTGACACTCTGTAGAGAATGTAGGGTTACAACAGCGGTATGAGGGCGAGCGTTATCCAGTTGGAAAACACCCCCATGAATGCTGTTCATGAATGGCAGCACAACAGGTTGTATCACTTGATTGACGTACAAATTTGCAGTCAGGGTGCGTGGGATAACCACGAGAGTGCTCCTGCTGTCATACGAAATTGCTCCCCAAACCAAAACTCCAGGAGTTGTCCCTGTGTGTCTAGGCCGCAGACAGGTCACTAGCAGGCGTTCACCTGGCCTCCTTCACCAACAAATGGCTATCACTGCGACCAAGGCAGAACCAGCTTTCATCAGAAAACACAACAGATCTCCACTCCGTCCTCCAGTGAGCTCTAGCTTGACACCCCTCACGTCGCAAACGGCAGTGGTTTGGAGTCAGTGGAATGCACTGTACAGGACGTCTGGAGCTGTCCTTGAAGTAACCAATTTGTAACAGTTCATTGTGTCACTGTGGTGCCAACTGCAGCTCGAATTTCAGCTGCAGACGCAGTACGATTAGCCACAGCCATACGCCGAATACGACGGTCTTCACTCTCAGTAGTACCACGTGGCCGCCTGGAATCTGGTCTTCTTGAGGCAGTACCTTCCCTTGACCACTGCCACCAATACTCATGCACAGTGGATACATTCCTGCCAAGTCTTTTAGCAATATCGCGGAAAGAAAACCCACCTTCTCGTAGCCCTACAACACGACCTCGTTCAAACTCAGTGAGCTGTTGATAATGGCTTCTTCGTCTTCTCAGAGGCATCCTTGACTAACATTAACCCACTTCGTCAAATCTCAACTGTAAATAACGATCACGAACCTTTCAGCGCTTATTTAAAGCAAACCTCATTTGCATGTTCATAGTGTCGCTACTAGCTTCATACTTACGCGCGTAGTTTGAAATTTGAATCGACGTCATCTTTCAGATGTATAAACACACCTACCAAATTTCGTTTATCTAGCACAGCTCCTTCTTAGTGTTGGGATTTTTTTCCATCAGAGTATTTATCACTTACCGGATATAAACAGAGCTGGAAAAATTGTTAATAAGTCTTTTAATTATCACAAAGAAAGTAGTAGTACAAGTAGTAAGGTATCATAGTGGATGGCAGGTCTGTTTTCCTCTGTGATTTTGCAGAAACACAAATGCTGCCAAACCAGCCAGTAACCATGCTACATAAACTTATTACAGGTGGCCATATTCACAATTTGATCCCCCTTGTTTTAAGTATTTTTTTAAATCCATGAACTAATGAATACATTAATTTGCATTATTTACAATCATCTTGCAAAAATATATCGATTAATTGATCAAAGAAATAATCAAGTTTTAAGGGAAGCACAAACCACTTGCAGATGTAATATATATATAATATTGAATATTGCGTCTTGATTAGAAGTTAGCAGAATGGTAGCATAGCATAACATAGTGGTAGTAAGCTATGGGATAATGAAGGCGAGTTGGGACTTATGGCACTTTATAAGCCCGTTGACAGATATCTGTCATCGATTTAAGCTAAGCGAGATTTTTTTTTGTCTATGAGATGTATGAATGAGCTCCCTCTGTAAAAAAGGGTTGTGCAAACGAATGTGGTTGTCACTTTCATTTGAGCTAGAAGTCAGACTTCTGCCCTCTGAGTGCTCAGGGGTCTTTACCTCCAGATGCTTCTGCACCCCTTTTCCGTGAGGACACGACATCATCATCATCACCAAATTGAGCGACCTTGCAAGCATTTGAAGTAGAAATATCAACTTCAATACATGAAGAAGTTGCGATGTTGGTGGAAGATACCCTACATTTAAATTTCGAGTGCAATTAAACCATGGAAACATAGAGTAACTGCCACAATCTCGGCCGACAATTCTTTGTGTACCACTTTTGAAATAATTTTGTTTAAGAACACAAACACAAGATATAGAACGTCTTGATTTCTAAGCAGAACTCTTCAAGATTTATCTTTATAATTACATCTGATACACTAAGATATTATCAGCACAATTATTCTTCTGTATTTACTGCTGAGTTAGAGGCAATTTTCCATACTATTTAAAAAATGTTACTTCTACCGAGGGTAATTTTATCCTTAATGCTGTTGGAATGATAGTATAAATATGTATAATGAAATGATAGTGCTTTAGAAATGATTTCTCATTTCCACAATGAGATGTTGTTCGAATTGTGTTTGCTGTACTCTTGCAGCTATCACCAAAAACGGGGTTAAGTATCCTTCTTTGCTATGTTCCGGAGCATATTCATATTTTGGGGAATTAACAGGAGATTTTGAGGCTAAATGTGCAACATCCTTTCTATCACAATCACTTTCCTATTGAAACGTTAAGATATCGTTTGTTTGCCGACATTTTTCTACTTGCCCAGAAATATGGAATCCACGATAAATTACATCCACTTAAATTCGCAATTAGTTTTTGGTTTCTTTTTCTTCAACGAGCAGTTGATATCAAATTGACTCGTTTCCGTATGCGACATATCCGTATACTCACCCTCATCGATTTCTTTGGGAAAAAGAGCACAAATTCATAAAAGATGCTGCATGGATTTTAATGTGAAAGATCTTTTAGTTGACAATGTTTCTTTGAATACTCATCATCATTACCACTTTCATTCATTTTCCCTTAGTTAAAAAAAGATTTGGTTTGGTTTCATCAACCAAATGCTTTCAAATCAATTGACTTTTTTATTGGTAATCAAAATCACCCGTTTATAATTTTTTTTGTTCTGATCGCATTTGATTTTCCTTGAAAATTCATGTTCTTCATCTCCTTTCTCTTAGTTATATTAACATCCCATTTTAAAGCAACACTAGGACCTCGTCATTTTGAACCGCAGTCAGATGACAAAACGATACATGAGCTCGTACTCTCCACACCAGAGAGAAGACGTTTAGCCCTGACCGATTTAACGTGCAACAAATACCTTTACACGACGGTTCTTCCGTAGAATCGAGTCTCGAACCTAAAACCTACGGCTCATGATCCGAGAACTTACCACCAGGCCACCAAAGCTCCCCTTTCTATGGAGTTCTTAAATTAACAGTGAAAATGAAACATTTATTTTCTTAACATTTTATCTGAATTGAATATATGTTTGGAGCAATTTAGCTTAGCTATTTGGTAAGATTTATCTGTCTTTAAAGCTTTTTCCATTAATTGTCCTCGTCATATTTGTCGTTTATTCTGCAATATATCAATTAGCAGCTTTTGCATCTTCTTATATACGAAGTATACAAAGAGAAAGTATTACAATCCTTAAAAGTTCATCTACTAGTATTTGTTTGTTATAATCAAATTATCACATGACTGTATTTGCTGAATTTCATACTACAGATTTTTCTATTTAAAAAACATCTTTGAAATAGTCCGCCTGTGAACGCGATTATTAAAGACGGAACAGATCAGACTAATGAAATTTGGTACATTAAAACATTCTATAGCACATCATTTATGTCTCAAATAAAGATATCAGATCTGTTAACATCTTGATAACAGATATCATATAATTCTGGTAAATGAAGATATTATATTATCTTGGTATATGAAGATATGTATAAAATTTTACAAGAAATATGTTATAGAAGGTTTTTTCTATCCATCTGTGCATATGTTAGCACTATAGTTCTAAAACATCATAAGCTTAATGGATTAAATTTAGAAGATGACTTTATCATTAAAATTTTTAATCGTAGAATTTTGAACCAAATCCAACATTTTTTTTGTCTCTTTCTGTCATTTCATATATAAATTTAGAATATGATAATATCAAACTTTTAATTGTAGAATTTTAAGCAAAATCCCTCATTTTTCTGTCATCTTTTGTTAATATGCAAATCTGGAATGCGATTTCATCATTAAAACTTCGAATTGTAGAGTTTTGAAACAAATCCCTCATTTCTTTTTGTCTCTCTCTCTGCTTGTTCATATCCAAATTTGGAATGAGATTTTATCATTACAATTTTTAACTGTAGAATTTTGAGCCAAATCCTACATTTTTTATTTCTCTCTGCCTGTTTATATGCAAATTTGGAATATGATTTCCTGAAAATTTTTAATCTTAGAATTTTGAACCCAATCCGTCATTTTTTGTCTCCTTTCCCCGTTTGCCTGTTCAAACGCAAAATTTGAATCTAATTTTATCATTAAAATTTCAATCGTAAAATTTTGAACAATATTCGCAAGTTTTCGCCTCTCTGCCATCTGCTTGTTCATATGCATATAAAAGTTATGTAAGAAAAATTCATTTAACTAAATAACTAACTTTAACACATGATATTTGCTCCAGCGTTGTAAATATATGTCTAATTTTGGACCGCATTAAATAACCAGATGATATTTTATGTATACTTCGGAATTTTTCAATTTTATTACCCATCTAAGTAAGATTCCTACTTTTTTTTCAAAAATTATTTTTTTAAAAGAATGCCAAGATAAGAAAGATGAAATTTTTTAAACCTCATATTAGAATGTTGCATTTATGTTTAACTAAATAAATTCTTATCCATTTTTCCATATTCTGAGTCCGCTGATAGTTTTAAACTTTTTCACGCAATGGCAATTTCCTACTTTCACACTACGATTATTTTCCGATCTTAAATCTGCTATTAAGAGAAAGCATCAAGGGATTTTAAACACAATTACTTAAAATTGCTTCAATATGTCATATTCCCATATTATCATAGGAAGAGAAAAAGGCTTAAATAAATTGTGCAATCTAAACAAGATGTTGAGAAAATTCGCTTAAATCAAAGCATTAATATAATTCATTTATCTAAATTACCCATGATTCCCCATAAACGAATGCCCGCCATGTTGTGAAAGCGAGGGAGAAAATCGATAAGTAGCATTCCCAGCCGGTTAAAAATAGACACTTGTAGCTGCAACAGAGCCATAAAAATTGCAAGTAAGTTTCCACTATGATATGTTAAATGAAATTTAAACAAAATGCAAATTAAAAAATGCATTGAAAGAAGTCTCCCTTTTTTTTAATATCAAATACATTAAAATATTAAAGAAAAAGTGAATATCGATCACAATATGCCCTATGCGTCACTGAACAGCATAGTTCCTTTTCAAACCAATAGATGGCGCCATACAAAACCTTGTACAATTTTTTTCTCCTTCCGCCGTTTTAACGAACGTTCGAAATGAAAGCTAGGGAATTTTATTTGACGATAGCCAACTAAGAATCAACTGTTCATTTTCTTCACGAATCATCTCTTGACAACTTTTCACCTTCGGTTAGGAAGCTGAACTTGGTGAAGAGTTGTTATCCGACGATTCTGACATTGTAAACACCCACGACCAAAGAAACCAAGCGATTAGAAGGAACGTATTAAGTTTTATAAGTCGGAATGACAAACAATTAAATTTTTTATTTTTAAATAATAATGTAATGCAATTATTAAATATTTTAATAGAATTTTCATTCTTTAGTAAAAATTATTCTTTTAAAAGATTTTTTATTAAAATGCGGAGAGTGCCATCTATTAATCGGCAGCTTAACTACGCAATTACTTAAAGTAGATGGTGTGTTTGAAGCATACCAGAGAGAAATTTCACTTGAAATGACAAACAATTCTTTTTTATTTTTAAATAACAATATAATCTAATTATTAAATAATTTAATATAATTTCATTAGTTTATTAAATTGAAATTATTCTTTTAAAATTTTTTTTATTGAAATGCATTAATCGGCAGCTTAACTACAGAATTCAATAAGGTGGATGGTGTGTTGGAAGCATACCGGTGAGAAATTTCATTTGATAAAGGCACAGAAGAAAAATTGTCGAGTTAATTCATGAAATCCCCTCGATAATAAAAAAATCGGAAACCTGAAAAATAAGTCATCCATCTTGTGCTATATCATGGAGACCAGTTCTTCAATTCAGCGCCATACATTAGTATTGATTAGATATATATGACGAAGAATCGAAGTACCGGTCTCCATGGTTTTTTTCATTCTATAAATTTCCATAAAAACAACAGGACAGAAGTTTTTTAATTCAAGAGCAGTGTCTTAAGAATCAGAATATTGTGGAATCAAAATTTAAATTGATTGAAAAGCTCGTGAAGAAATTTAAAGTAGGACATCGTAACTCAGGAGTTTTCGATTTAGACATGATAATGCTTCGAAATGCAATGTTAACTTAATTAAACCAAAAGAAGTGGTATTTTCAAAACTTTCTCACATACTCTTTAATAAATTTACTTGTGTAATATTAACTGCATACCATTGGCGAAAATAGTTAATACAGAACTTATAAGCCTGCGATATTTGACGATTTGTTTTGGTGCTAGAATGCGATTATTACAGAAGTACCAAAAATAAATGGGCATTTTTGACCCTTTTTTTTACCAATCAAAATCAAAGTTTGATATAGAGCTACGATTAAAATCTTAAAATCACACTCAGAATTTCAAAAATTTAAATAATCACATTTACACATTACCTTAAAGTACAGACTAACAGGCGGCATACAAATTGATGGATTTGGTACCAATTTTATATATATCTACTCTTGAATCCTTAAATATATGCACGTGATTTTATAAATTAGCACCTTTTCTTTTCTAGCTATTAGATTCATTTATACTTGGATAGCAGGACAGTAAACTTCCTTATGTCTAGATTTCATTCAAAATTTGACAGAAATCTGCAAATTAGATTTAAGGCAATATTCTAACTAAGTTTTTTTTAACTTAGTTAGAATTCTAACTAAGTGTTCTTTATTCTAACTAAGTGTTTTTAACTTACAATATTCAGAGACAAACTGATAACCGAATGAATAAATATACAAACATGTTTCCATTTTTTTTTTTTAATCTAAGGGAAGTTTGAAAGGATATTAGTCAAAATTTTGGGTGTGAATTTTGTGACTATTACACTACTCTTTATTCGGAAACTAAGTAAACGAGAAAATAAAAACACGTTTTACGTTTGAATCAAATTTTGGGTTTCATTTACTCAATGGATCTTTATGTATTCTAGTTTTATTTTTGAGTAAAAATTTATAATTTAACGCATTTTTAATTAACTACTAAATTTATATGACGATCCTATCATTCACAGTTGAAAAACATCATCTATGTACGCAGTGCATTTTTGAATGAATCCACGTTGTAATAATTTAAATTTCATTTTTAAATGAGTTGCCGCCGTAATAATTTAAATTTCATTAATAATTAGTAGGTAAAAAAGTTTTTTTTTCTTTTTTCGTTGAATCATCAAGAATTCAACAATGATATTCTAATCTTTTTGTTTTCAACTTTTTAACAATGAGCCATTCTAACAGGATTGACTTACCAAATGCTGAAAGAATCAAAGAAGTCATCAAACATTCTTGTACGAGATAAAGATGCAGAAGAAGATTTTTTCGCTCTTTCTTCGGCATCATTTCACAAATCGAGGAAAGAGCAGAAAAATCATCCTCTGTAGCTACAAATAAGATGCCTCGTTCCTCTTCTTTCATTCGTTGGACTTTGCAAATATTTCCTACATTCTTACCTTGAACTTGAGAGGAGTAAGATATTGGGACTTGTAGCAACAAAGGGTGTTATCCCCTGCTTCCATAAAGATGCTAAATTTAAGGTAGACACTAGTGTTTCGTAGCTATTGTACGTAAATGCAATATAAATCTTTCTTCGAGGTAATAGATTATTAGAGAGTGCGCGAGAAAGTTTGAAGGAACCAATCCTATAGGTTTGAAAAGTTAACTAAACATTGAATAAAATTCCAGCGTTTTTTGCAGTCACTTCCGAAAATATTATAGTACAATATAATTTTGTACCCACTTAGTTTTCAAAAAATTATCTTTACAATTATATTGACGATTTTTAGTATAAAAATATTTTCCATGTTCAATCAATTTTAAAACAAAATATTTTAATCACATTTTCTAATATTAAACTTGAGAATACTGAACGAATATCAAACGAATCAGGAGATAAGATAAGTAGTTTCATTACCAATCTGAAATAACACCAAGCTTTGCAATTCTAAAAGAATACCCAAATCTAGTGTATAAAAATGAATATTTTTTTGTGGAATAGAATAATAAAAAGAACTGCTATTTGTGCTTCTCCTTTATGTATCCTTCCATTTCAATGAATGTATTCACTGTCGATATGAAAATAAATACCATTCTTCCTATCATTCTTAATTAAACAAGATAAGCATTACAAATTTCAAACGATGTTTCCTAGACTATTTCTTCTGCGGCAGCAACGCGCCGGGTACCAACAAATTTTATATAAATTTTCTTCGATAATAAACTTGTTTTACCTAACTTACCTCTCAAATTCTTATTACCATTATTTTATAGAATTTTTAAAAATATATTTTATCTATTTAATCTTTAATCACGTGGTATCTTCTGAAACCATGCGATTAGCGGAGTATAGCCTATTTTTTTTCTCTTGCACCATTAAATAATCAACCAACCAATCATCAGAATCCGTATATTTCCAAAGAAATAATGCATGCGGAATAAATCGCAGCTAATCTAGACTGAAGAAGTATGCAGTTAGAAAATTCTCAAGAACCCAAAATGTAACCAATATTTTTTGATATTCAACAGTATTGCTCATCATCTTGAGTAACCTGAGACATTTAAATCGACCTGCAGAGTTTTGTTTTCAACTTAACCTAACGTTCGACAAAATGAATCAATTTGATTATTTTAGGTATCCTACTTAATTCTTGATACAATTCTACTTCATTTGATATGAAATATGCTTAGAAAGAAAGAAATATTGAAATAATTATAATGTTTGGTCTCGTGATTTCGATGTTAATTTAGATTTTACTGACAAGGTAAAAAAAGTATTTATTAAATTATATTTGTGTGTTTATCCTGTTCAAAGGAATGACAGAATATAATGAATAAGAGAAGTGAAATATAGCTTTACTATGGTCTTTATTCCAAAATAATTGCAGATAATTATCAAATATTTCTAAAAATGCGTCGTTTTTAAAAAAATCTCGATTTTCTTCATTTTGTTCTATAAAACTATTCTGAAGAATCAGAGTAAAAGCCAAAGGATTCAATCAACAAAATAATTGGATTGGTAAGCTCAATAAGCTGAATTTCTAAATAATGATCACACTTATGGACATAACGCATTACCACTCAAATTATATCCTTTATAGTGAATACATTCCCGAGTATCTGTCCTAATGATTTGGGCAGTCAGATCGGATAGTGAAAAAAGTGATGTACAGCTTTAATACGGATTTTATTCCAAAATAATTGCAGATAATTATAACATATTTGTAAAAATTCGTCGACGTTACGTAAATATATTCTCGATTTTCTTCATTTTGTCCTATAAAACTATTCTGAAAGATCAGAGTAAAAGCAAAAAGGATTCAATAAGCAAAATAATTCGATTGGTAATCTCAGTATGCTCAATTTCTAATTAATGATCCCACAAATGGAAACAAAGCAGCTGCAATCAAGTAATATGCTTTAAAGTACACTCTCGATATTCGATACACTCGCGAGAATCTGTCCTAATGTGTCGGACAGACAGATCGAATAGAAAAAAAACCAGATAGACTCTTTTATTAGCTCTTTTTTTGACGACCAATAACAGAAGGTTTTCATACCAGACTTGCCCTATTATAATACGCAATTTCTCGCTTCTAATTCCATACTAAGTCATCCATTTATTTCTTAGTGAACGCAGAAACTGCCCGGCGAATCGTAGAAGCAGTTGCCGATAACATTTAAAATAGAAGACTGGCAGTTTATATATGTTTATATACCACACTACACGCTTGAAGAATTTACTTGAGGAAAAGGATATAAACTGTTCACATTTTAACATAAATTCTTTAATGCACAACTTAAATGTCGGAAACATAAACAAAACTTTAACATAATATCGTAAATCTCATTCTTTCGAAAGAATCAAACTGAATTCCTTTTTCCCCGATAAGTGATTACAAAGATATGAAAAGGTAACCCTAAGATATGTTTCAAAACCTATTACAGCATTTAGTTGTTAAAAAAGTCCTTGATAGATGACCACTTTTGCATTTTAGTCGGCTTCATTATGTTAGCTAGGGTTGCCAATGCAACGCCTTGCCATCCCCATTTAATTACGATAAAAGATCCTAAAAGAGTACACAAATCTAATACATAAAAATGAGTATTTGTTTGCAGAGTAGAATAATAAAAATCGAATGAATTCTATTGATGCTTCTCCTTTACATATCCTTCCATTTCAATGAATGGATTCATTGCCGACAAGAAAATAAATAGCATTCTTCCTATCATTCTTAATTAAAATAGATAACTATTTAAAATTCCAAATGATGTTTAAAAGTTTATTTCTTCTGCGGCGCCGGGTACCAGCTAGTTAGGAGTAAAATTAACATTAGACACAAAACTAAATAGTTAAGAAAATAATGAATTGGAACAAGCAAAAAGATATCATTATTCGAATCTTCTTTATAATATATAGCTCAAAAATAAAGATCAAAGGGATTTATTTCTACCCCGTTAAAGTAAAAATATTATTCTGTGTTTCAAATCGAATGATTTCGCTTTGTTATTAAATATATCAAAACAATGTTTCTTAATATAATCTCAATTTTTAAAAATTTGAAAAAATTCGCGCTTTTAAGGTAATCTAGATTAAGGAATCATGTCCTTAATAAGGAATTAACTGAAATAAAAGTTAAATTTTATGTTATTACTTTTAATTACGGTATATTTTATTTTTTCATATTATTATGGTTTAAATTTTATGATAATTTAATATGGGAAATTATAAAATGAAACGTGAACAATTGGTTTTAATAAAATTTAAATTATTCTGAATAAATTTTTTGCAGTAAATACGACAAATCTTGAGTTTTTTCTAAACATCTTTTATTTAGAATTTTTTGAACCTATTTATTTTATATTAATAGAGTCTACAATAAAACTGATATTTATTTTAGTTTAAATTGAAGAAATTAATATAATTGATTAAATTGTTTTATTAATAGTATTTTTCTTTCGGAAATACAAATATTTATTCAATATGTTTTTGAAAGCATGATCCGAATTATCTGTGCTTAAAGTCTTTAATGGTATTTCACTCTCAAAAAGAATTATATGTACGATTGTAGTGTGTACTTTTGCTCATAGATGGCAGCCCAAAAGGGATTTTCTGTTTTGTGGGGGGGACGCCACAGAATCATTTCTTCTCATTCATTTATATTTTGTACAGAAGGCATTAAGAAAAAATATTTATGAATAGATATGGCGAACATTAATAACGGATTGATATTATATTTTCATCAAACTCAGACAAATAGTGGTCTATTCACTGGCTCGCTTGTGGCATTATAACTAGGAAAAGTTTTCTGGTAATAAATGTTTGAATGCTATACGATTTCATTGCCAGATTTTAAATTATATTCAAGCGCACTTTTCATAATATATTTAAAGTATATGCTATACAAAAGAGCACATCTGATAAAAATTTCAAATTGGTGCCAGCATTATCTTTGAAAGGTAAAACCCATTCAGTAAGAAATGGGAAGAATGTTGTCGAATAATGCCTAAAAACATGCCCTTATTCGAATTGAATTGCGAATATTATAGTTTTATAATTTCAAATGGTTTTTGCATGGCCGTTATTCAAATTGACGAAAACATACTGTATTACATCAAAAATCATGCAATTCTCAACAAAACATTTTTTCAGAAGGAATTGTCATAAGATTAAGTACTTTTTTCAACATACAGAAAACATTCGAAATTGCAGATACGTTTTTAGAATTAGCTTTTCTTCCGATGTTCATAGACATTTTCCGATTTGTCTTATCTAAGAAAATATGAATATGATTTGTATTCATTATTGACTCTTGAACAAAGAATGAAATGGAATTGGGATATTTGGGCTGGAATTAAAATTTGAAAACATACGAACCTATATGAAATATAAAATAGGTAAAGTGGTATGAAGATATTTAAAAAATTATATATTCAAGTTATACTTTGCCAATAATCTATATCTATATCTATACTTATAATAAAGCTCAATGTGTGTGTGTGTGTGTGTGTGTGTGTGTGTGTGTGTGTGTGTGTGTGTGTGTGTGTGTGTGTGTGTGTGTGTGTGTGTGCGTGTGTGTGCGTGTGTGAGTGTGTGTGTTGGCGCTCTACAGGCCAGACCATTGGACCTACAGCTACCAAATTTGGTACATGTATACCTTGGAGGTCCGGAATGTGCACCTCGGAGCCCTTTTTTCGAATTTTTAATTAGAATTTGAATTAATTAAAATTTAAGCGAAATTTCGACGTTTTTCCGCCATAACTTCCGAAAATATTATTGCACCAGCATGAGTTTTATATCAATTTAAAGATAAAAAAATAGCTTTCTAACGGTATCAGTGTTTTAATCTATAACTTAAGCTACTATTTTTAACGAATTTTTAAAGAAATATTTTAACTATGTTTTTTATCACGTGACTGGATAAAATAAAAGAAAACAATGCCGGAAGTTCAAATAAAAAAAACCTATCATCGCAAAATAAATCTACAGAAATGCAACTGTCCGCATGTGACTGGATAAAATAAAATAAATATAAAATGTGATATTTTCTTTAAAAAATAAATGCAAAACAAAGCAATATCTACATCTTTAAGTCAATAAATCTTCTTTATTTACGGTAAACCTGATTGAATTTAGACAGGATATGCATTGAAATCCCGACTTAATGGCATATTTATGTAATCGTTTGCAAAATCTGTATCATTAATTTAATACTTTTTTCCCTTTCTCGCTTTCTTTAAAAAAACATATTTAATATTTTGGCAACATCATCGAAATTTTTTTTAATATTTTGGAAGCATACCCGATGGTTCAAACTGATTGATTTATAAAATTAAAGAATATTATTAGGAAAAGGTGTACTTTTAGAACTTTCCGTCCATCATCTTAAAGAAAATATTAATTTCAGGCCAATACATGCCCGGAATTACTTCAAGGCTAATGAATATGTGATTTAATTGAAAATTTTAGAACGCTTTACTCATGGCGATCCAGCTGGTCGCCAAAGGCGGCTAGTAAAGAATATTTCAAGTACCAATAAAGGAAAATAAATGTTATAGGTAATGTAAAAAACAATGTATGAATTGTTTTGAAATTAAATATAGAATATTTAACAAAAAATATGAAGGTAAAATTAAAAATGAAAAGTAATTTATTTCATTTTCTTTTCATCAGTAGAGTATGAAGCATGATAATGACAAGATACTCATAAAAATGCGCCACCTGTGGCTTCATGATATTAAAATTTGCTACTTTTGCCATAGAATCCTCAACAACTTTAAATATTCAAAAATTAAATTCAGCCTTTTGCAGATAATTTTGATTCATGGGTCTTTCACTCTTGGCGTATACTGATTCCCTCTGGCGTAAATCAAACAAAAAACCTGATTGTTGCACAACTTACTTGAATAGTTTCTTTGTTATCAGCTGGTACTCTGCACTCGTGAAGTTCATCTTCGATGTTAAAGAAGAGAGAATGGGGATGATGTAGGGAAAAGCAACAAAATAGAGTTTTTACTTTTCCCCTAAGTAATAAAATTCATCTCCATCTTACTGCTTTTCCAAATAAGGAACAAAACTTGAACGATAAGACCATGGATGGAGTCAGTAGTATTCTTTTTTACAGATGATCTTGATTCGTGGATTCCTTCACGCTTGATTCACATTGAATCTCGACCGCAGAAATACAAACTATGCAGGAATACCTGACAGTTCTCTCAATGGTTTCATGAATATCTTCTCGTGATGATGTTTCTAAATGTTCATACTCGGTTTTAAATTGGTTAGTAGATTTAAAGAAGTACGATGATCATGTATGGAAAGCAGTACAAGGAAGAAGAAATTCCTGCATTTCACCTAGGCAATAAATTCCATCTGCATCAAACGACTCTCCCTTGAAAAAGGCAGGATTGAAACATTAAACTAGAGATTGTTTCAACAGTATTCTTTTGAAGAAAACGTCTTCCTTCTATCTTGAAGTATATTGAATCTCAACTGCAGAAGAGTGAACTATGCCTGTATGTCTGTTAGTTGTAACACTTGTTTCAAGATTATCTTTGCTCATGACCTTGTAAAAGTTTCCACTCGATAGTAGAGCAAAGAAGAGAGATCGAAGATCATGTAGGGAAAGCAATACAATGTAGATGCAATTCTTGCATTTCATCAAAGCAATAAATTCCATCTACATCCAGTTGCTCTTCCCTGAGAGAGGGGCAAGATTTTAACCATAAACCAATCATTGTGCCAAACAGTATTCCTTTTGCAGATGATATTGATTCATGGATTCCTCACTCTTGATGAATACTGAATTTAGATTGCATAAATTTGAACTATGCTGACATTCCTGACTGTTGTATCAATGATTTTATAGTTATCATCTAATTTCATGGTTATTCTCTTATCCTATATTAGTGATAATTTATCTTCTATCCGATATTCTAATCTATTTTAAATTCTATTTTATCTTGGACAGAATAGCATTGACGAAATGTCGAAGATCATGCAAGGAAAACACTACAATAAAGATGCAATTCTTGCATTTCATCCAGGCAATAAATTACATCGCTATCGTACTGCTTTTCCTTGTGATATACTATGGATTCGGTCAAAAGTATTATTTTGCAGATAATCTTGATTAATTGATTCTTTCATTCTTGATGCAGAATTGATCGTAGAAGAGGGAAATTTCCTGAATACTAGACGATTGTTTCAATTATCTTCTCTCTTTCGCCATACTCCAGGTATTGCAAAAGTTCCTACTTGGGTTTTATCCTTGAGGGGAGAATGATGATGATGTGCTGAACACAGTAAAATGGAGATGAGTGTTTTGCTTTTCATTTAGATAAGCCGTATTACTGACTCTTCGTCTCATTCGAAGGCACTCGGAAATAAATGCTGAAGGATCGGACCGCCGCAATAGTAACAATGGCAGGAACTGTGGTTGGATCTTAAGGGTATCATCGGTCATGGTACAACCCTTCATCGATGGGAATAGTCAACTGTACCCCATTTATTGTTCCCACCAGGTTGGCGAAACTCAATCACCATACCGGAAGTCTCACATCCCCAATTACGAGGTTCCCCTGGAGTTTCATCCAAGTAATAAAATTAATCTCCAACTCACTGCTTTTCCAAGTTTTATGCAAGACTGGAAATATAAAAATAAGAATTATGTGAACGCTATTTTTTTGCATTTAATATTTTTCCACGAGTTCATTCACTCTTGATGTAAACACAATATTGACTGCAGAAGAGTGATCTATACGCGAAATATGCCAATATGCCTTACAGATGTAACACTTTTCTCAATGGTTTCATTGTTATCTTCTGTACTTGTGACTTTGTAAATGTTCACTCCCTATTTTATCTTGGATTGGGGCAAATAAGAAAGAACGAGGATCATGAAGGGAAAGCAATAGAATGAAAATAAATTCTTGCATTTCATTCGATCAGTAAATTCCAACTCCATCAAATTGTTCTTCCTTCTGAGAGGCAGAAACTAAGGCTTACATAAAACAATATTCCTTTGCAAAACGATTCATGGGTCCCTTTACTTTTGATGTTTGCTGAATTTTGACCACAGAAGAGTGAATTTTGCTAGAATATCTGATGATTATCTGAGTAGCTTATTTTTTATTTCTAAATACACTATGCTTAGGGCATTGTAAATGTTCAAACTCCGCTTTATCATTAAAGAAGAGAAAAGGAGGAGGATGGCAGTAAAATGGGTATGAAGTTTTAACTTTTCTTTTAGGTAATAAAATTCATCTCACTGGTTAACCAAATTTGATACAAAACTATAACTATAAAAACAGGAATTATGTGAACAGTATTATTTTTGCAGCTATTCTTGATTCATGGATTACTTCACTCTTGAAGCAGACTGAATTTTGACAGCGGAAATATGAACTATGCTGGAATGCCCGATTTTAGCTTGGATAGTTAAGAACAGAAGAGAGGATGAGGAGTATGTAGGGAAAACAGTACAATGGAGATACGATTCCCTTCATTTAATCCAGGCAAAAAATTACATCTCCATAAAACTGCTCTTCCTTTTGAGTGGCAGGACTAGAAATATAAAGCCTGAATTATATCAACAGCATTCCTATTGCAGTCAATCTTGATTCATGGGTTCCTTCAATTTTAATGTTTATCGAATCTCGATTGCATTAGAGTGATACTCTATACTCTTGACACCATGAATGTTCACACTCTATTTTATCATAGATAGTACAGCAAAGAAAAAACGATGATGTTACAAGAGAGCAGTATATTGGAGATGGAATCCTTACTTTTCAGAAAGGCTAAAAAATCAGGGCCATTTCACTATTTTCCCCTGTGGATTTCAGAACTAGAATCATAATCCATATATTATGTAAACTGCATTCTTTTTTGCAGATTTTCTTAATTCATGGATTCTTTCATTCTTGATGCGAACTTAATCTCGACGGCAGAAATATAAACTAAGCCAGAATACCTATGCCCATGCCTTGTCTCAATGTTTTCATGGTTATATTCTGGTACCCTATTCTCGTGATGAAAATGTTCGTACTCGATTTTATCCTGGAACAATGAAAAGAGGATGATGATAATAGAGAGAAAGCAATATAATGCAGATGAAATTCTTGCATTTAAGCCAGGCAATCAATTCCATCTCCATCAAACTGCTCTCCCTGATGAGAGTCAAGACCATGGGTTACATCAAACAATATTGTTTTTGCAGATGATTTTGTTTCAAAGATTCCTTCATACTTGATACATACAAATCACGACAGCAGAAATATGAACTATGTTGAAATGCCTAACAGTTGTCACAATGCTTTTATGCTTATTTCTGATACCCTATACTTGTGATGTTTTGAATGTTCATACTTGGTTTTATCTTGGATTGCAGAGTAAAGAAGAGAAAATGATGATCATGTAGGGAAAGTAATAAAATGAAGAAGAAATTATTGGATTTCATTCAGGTAGTATATTCCATCTCCATCAAACTGATCTTCCTTATGAGAGGAAGTAATGGAACTTTAAATTATAGAATGTGTTAACGACACTCTTTATGCAGATAATATTGATTCTTGGATTCCTAGATTCTTGATACATAATGAATCTTGACTTCAGAAGAGTGAACTATGCGGGGATGTCTGATGATTGTCTCAACGGTTTCTTCGTTATCTTCTGGTGCGTTATACTTGAGGCATTGTAAAAGCTCATACTCGGTTTTATAATTGACATTATAGAGGAAAGAAGGATGATGATGTAAGGAAGAGCAATGAAATGGGAATGAATTTTTTACTTTTTATCTAGGTAATAAAATTCATAGCCATCTCACTGCTGTTCCGTTGGATGCAAAATTGGAACTGTAAAACCATGGATTAAGTCAACAGTATTCTTTTTGCAGATAGTCTTGATTCACCATCCTGTCGATACTTCTACGTTCAGTGGTGGCGGGGTGGTCGGCTGTATACAAGAAGTCTTGATTCACGAATTCCTTTATTATTGATGCCTAATGAATCTTGACTGTAGAAATATGAAATATTCTGGAGTATTTGACAGTTGTCTCAATGGTTTCATGTTTATCTACTGAGACCTATATTCTTGCTAATACGATTTTAACTTGGATTAGATATTCGATTTTATCATACACTTGATTTTATCTTGGATTGTAAAGCAAAGAATATATGATGATGATCACGAATGGAAAGCAGCGGAATAAAAACAAAATTCTCGCATTTCAGCCAAGCAATAAGTCCATCAAATTACTCTTTCTTGTGAGAGGCAGGACTTGAACCGTATACTATTGATGACGTCAAACAGTATTCCTTTGCAGGTAATCTTGATTCATGGATTCCTTCAATCTTGAGGTTAGCTGAGTCTCGACTGTAGAAATACGGACTTTACTGGAATGCCTGACAGTTGTCTTAACGGTTTAATGATATTCTTTTTCTTCATGGCGTTCTTCACACTGTACTCGTTATGTTGCAAGTATTGATACTCAAATTTATCTTGAATAGTAGAACAGAGAAAAGAGCACGACGATCATTCAGGGAAAGCAGCACAATGAAGATCAAATTCTGACTTTTCATACTGGCAATAAATTCCATCTCCATCAAATTGCTCTTCTTTGTGAGAGGCAGAACTGGATCTATAAAGCCATTTATTATCCCAATTTGGTTTTTGCATGTACTCTTGATGCGTGGATTCTTTCATTCTTGAAGTTTGGTGAGCCTTGACTACAGAAGTGCGAAATTTGCTGGAATACCTGAGGATTATCTCAGTGATTTCTTTGTTGTCTTCTGCTTCGCTATATTCGGAACATTGCAAATGTTCAAACTCCGTTTTATCTTTGGCATTAAGGGATAGAGAAAGAAGATGATGTATGGAAAGCAATTAACTTTAACTTCTTACTTTTCATTCAGGTAAAAATTCCTCTCTGTCTGACTGCTTTTCCAACTAAGGTGCAAGCCTGGAATCATAAACCATGGACTATGGCGATAGCATTCCTTTACAGATAACCTTGATTTTGGGGTTTCTTTATTCCTGATGGGTACTGAATTTTGACTGCAGAAATGTGAGTATGCTGTATTGTCTGACGATTGTAGTACGAATAGTTTCATGGTTATCTTCTGATTCTATATACTCGTGACACTTCAACTTTCATACGTTTTTGTATAGGATAATAAAGCAGAAAAGACGATGATATCACAGGAAAAGCAGTACAATGGAGTTGGAATTCTTACTTTTCATTGAGGTAATGAATTCCAATTCCATTTCCCTCCATTTCCCTGTTGTTTTCAGGACTAGAAATATAAACCATGAATCATACCAACAATTTTTCTTTTTCGGTAAATCATGATTCACGGATTCCTTTATTCTTAACGTCTACTGAACCAAAGCTGCAGAAAAGTGAACTTACCTGGAATGCCTCACAGTTGAAGCACTTGTCTCATTAGCGTCCGTGTTATCATCTGGCACCCTGTATTCGAAATGCTGTATATATTTATACCCGATTTTGCCTTAAATAGTACAGCAAAGAATAGAAGATGAGGATGATATAGGAAAAATAGTAAATGTAAATGAAATATATCTTTTTCGTCTAAGCAATAAATTATATTAAACCCTGGAACGTTAAAAAAAGTTCATCAGAAATTGATCTTGCAGATGTGGAGGAGAATAGTCCACATTAGACACCCAGTTTTACTAGATGTACCGAAATATTCACCTCTGTACAAATGCAGAAAAATTATAAAATTATCCATGAAACTTATCCAAACGTTTTATAGATTTACAAATTTGGAAATTTGAAGAAAAGTTATTACGAAAATGGAAAAAAAAAAACCGTCTTTGAAGAACACTAACTATATCATCTTGCCATCGACATGTCCTTAATTTACATATTCAATTCATCCTTGCCAAAAACTCTTCTTTGAAAAGCACACCTTTTCGTGCTTTTCTATGTATTTATGTATTCTTTTTATTGCATTCTATTGTAATATATATTTACTACTAGCTGGTACGCGATGCCTTGCGGCCACGGAAAAAAATTATATTAGGTGCAATCAATCAATAATTTGGCAGAGTTTTATCGAAATAGGATGAACAGTACGACAGTATATAAAATGTGAAAATAATAAAAATTCATTTTTATGTATTAGATTTGTGTAGTCTTTTAGAATGGTAAAACTTGGTGTTCTTTCAAATTGTAATGAAAGAAATTATTCATTGTATCTCGTGATTCGTTTCATATTCGTCCAGAATTCTCATATTTAATATTAGAAAACGTGATTAAAATATTTTCTTTAAAAATTGATTAAACATAGAAAACATATGCACACCATAAAATCGTTAATATAGATGAAAAGATATTTTTTGGAAATGAAGATGGTTCAAAATTATTTGTACTGCAATATTTGTGGTAGTTCCTGCGAAAAACTCTAAAATCTAATTAAAATATCAAACTTCCAGGGTAATTCTCCCCCAAACATTCTCGCATAATTTGTAACGAAGTTGTTACCTCTGAGAATGACCTGCATGACATTTTCGTACTACAGCTACAAAATATGTACCTTTCACTTGGATTCAGCATTTGTACAGAATCAATTGTCTCCTCGGCGAGTTATTTGGCGATAAATCCTTGGTAAATAAATGTGGTTGAGATTCAATTAAAATTTTTTTTTCTTAATAATTGTACTATCCCTATAGCCATAAATATATTACAAGATATTTATAAAAAAACATAAGTATTGTGTGAAAAATACCCAATGGGAGTTGGAATTTCTGGTCTAAAACATTTTATGATAGTGTTTTAAAAATAAAGTCAATCATTAGTTATTAATCAACCATAGTGATATCATTGTGATTAATCTATCTTTATAATGTTTTCAAAAATTGTTCATAATTATAAAAACAGATGAATAAAACAATATCGCAAAAAGTTATCATTGAAAATAATTTTTAAAAAAGAAACAGAACAAAAAAAAAGCTTTCTGAAAAAAATTGCTATTGAAAAGTTATTTATTTTAATTTTAAAGCGTTGTAAAAATAATTTTTTATGTGATGTTCAGAAGTCATCAAGGAAAAAAGGTTTTCGATATAATTTTTAATCCTGAAATCTAATGAAAACCTAATAAAAATTTCATACTCCTTTTTTAATGAGGCCTATTATTCGAAGCTATGTGTGAAATTCGGTAGGTTCAACGGTTTCCTCATTCAAACATCATTCAATTATCAACGTTCAAACATCATTCATTTTTCTAGCATTTGCATTGTAATTCAGCATTTATGCATTCTGAAAAATCAATAAAATCTGTTGATATACCTAGAGGAATATATATAGTATTTATAAGGCTCATTTTTATACTAGTTCTTAACATATGCTTAATTGTGTGTTCTTTTAGAATTTCAAAGTTTGATGTTCTTTAATTCATATTTGTAAAGTGTTTTACAACTCATTGGGGCCGCAGGCCCCACCATCTGTAAATCTTGTGATATAGGACTTAAGTGAAAATGGAACTGACCTTATTTGTTTAATGTGTGCATCATAAAATGATTTGAATCATGAAAAGAAATTAAATGGTACTGAGTAAATTGAGAAAAAAAAAAAAAATAAGAAAGAAAGAAAAAAAAAGTGTGATGGAGAGTACTTAGGGGGAATTAAAGGGCGAGTGATGTTCTTTAAGAACGGCAATAAAAAACTATTTATTGTACCTCGTGATTTGTTTAATCTTAGTTCAGAGATCTCAAATATAATGTTAGAAAACAGGATTAAAATATTTTCTTTTAAAATGGATTAAACATAAAAAATATATTTATACCATGAAATCGTTAATAATTGAAACGATAATTTTTGAAAACTAAGATGGTACAAAATTATTGGAACTACAATATTTTTGGTGGTTATTGCAAAAAAACGCAAAAATATCATTAAAATATAAAACTTCTACGGCTGGTCTCCCCAAAACTTTCTCACATCATCTATACTTCTAATAAAGCTCAATGCGTGTGTGTGTTGGCGCTCTACAGGCCAGACCGTTGGACCTACAGCTACCAAATTTGGTACATGTATACCTTAGAGGTCGAAAACGTGCAACTCGTAGCACTTTTTTCGAATTTTTAATTAGAATTTGAATTAATTAAAATTTAAGCGAAATTTCGACGTTTTTCCGCTATAAATTTCGAAAATATTATTGCACAAAAATGATTTTTATATCAATTTAAAGATAAATAAAATTAGCTTTCTAACTCTACCAGGTTTTTAATTTATAACGTAATCTTCTACTTTTAACGAATTTTTAAAGAAATATTTTAACCATGTTTTAAAGCACGTGACTGGATAAAATAAAAGAATGCCGGAAGTTCGAATAAAAAAAAACTATGATTGCAAATCAAATCTAAAGAAATGCAACTTTCAGCACGTGACTGGATAAAATAAAAAAAATATAAAATGTGATATTTTCTAAAAAATAAATGCAAAGCAAAGGTTTCTATAATCGTTTGCAATATCTAAATAATTAATTCAACAAATCTTCTTTATTTACGGTAAACCTGATTGAATTTAGAAAGCATATGCATTGGAGTCTTGACTTAATGGCATATTTCTATAATCGTTTGCAATATCTGTATCATTAATTGAATTTTTTTTTTCCATTATAAAATGTGATAGTTTCTAAAAAAATAAATGCAAGGCTAAGATTTCTATAAAATTTGCAAGAGCACGTCAAAGGGAAAAAATTAGGTTTTATCACCGTGTTGCCATCATTTTGAAGGAAGTTCAAATTAAAAAAAAACTATCATCGCAAATTAAATCTGAAGAAATGCAACTTTTAGCACGTGACTGGATAAAATAAAATAAATATAAAATATGATATTTTCTTTAAAGAATGCAAGGCAAAGGATTCGATGACCGTTTGCAATATCTATATCATTAATTCAATAAATCTTCTTTATTTACGATAAACCTGATTGAATTTATACAGGATATGAATTCAAATTCCTTTCCCATGGCCAACTTGTAAAATATTATTAATAGGCATATATATTGTTTAATACTATTAATTTGATCTAAATGAAGTAAATAATTACATTTTATGTAGTTTGAGTCAAACAATGCATTTATGAATAATGAGTTTGATATTTCTTCATATTTTGCTCTGTGAGCGATATTTTACAAAATATTTTAATTAATATTTTGAATAAAAGTTGCTACATCAATCAGTCTTCTAAATCAATCATTAAAACTGACTGATTTATAAAATTAACGAATATTATTAGGAAAACGTGTTCTTTTAGAACTTTCAGTCCATCATCTTAAAGAAAATATTAATTTCAGGCCAATCAATGCCCGGAGTTACTTCAAGGCTAATGAATATGTGATTTAATTGGAAATTTTAGAACCCATTACTCATGGCGAAGCAGCTGGTCGCCAAAGGGGGCTAGTCTGTAATAAAGTTGGTACCTCTGAGAATAACTTGCATGACTTTTCTTACTATAGCTAAAAAATATAAACCTTTCACTTGGATTTACCATTCCTACAGAATCGGTGAGCTGTTTGAAGATTAATCCTTGGTAATTTGATGCGGTTGAGATTTGAATTTTTTTATTTAATATTAGATAATTGTAATAGCCTTATAACCATCCCGTAGGTGTAAACAATAAACCGACCAAGTTTCATCGCAATCAAATGAACGATTTGAGAAGGCATAAGGCATTCATTTTTATTTATATAGATTAGATATTATTTTCTCAATTTTTAATTACCAATGCAAAATAAATATACGTTCCTTTTTTAAAAAAAGTTATCAGAGATAAAGTAACATAGCTTTGAGTTGAAAAATATTTTATGTAATTCTGTATCAATCCATAAAAAGCGCTATGGCTATACCAACGGACACAAAAAAGCTCTATACAGAGCTTTATGTTATATATTTATGTTACAACCAGAACAACAGAAATGAACGTCAAAGATCAAAACTCAGTTAGTTTAGTTTAGTTGTATTAACGTCCCGTTTTAAAGCTACACGAGGGCTATTTTGGGACGGACCTCGTCATTTTGAACCACGGTCAGATGACGAGGACGACACCTGAGCTGGCAACCCCGTCTCCACACCACACCAGTGGAAGGACGTTTGACCTAACAGATATAGCGTGCAAGTGACCCCCTCACATGACGGTTCTTCGGTGGGATTGAGTCTCGAACCTGAAACCCTCCAGTTCCGAAGTCGAGACCTTACCACCAGGCCACCGCGGCCCTCATCAAAACTCAGAGATGAAAGAATACGAAGGAAGACTCGATGCATTGATGCCAGCTTGGTGTTGGGACCAAGCCCAGGCTTTAAACGTGTTTTGCGGACGTCCAACCCTCAGCCCCTTGGCAAGCATCGAGTCAGAACTGGACTAAGTCCAAAGGAGGAACTGAGTATCAATAGAAGATGATAAAAGACATAAACATTCAAAATATATTCTATAAACACACACACAAAACTTGGCACTACAAAAATCACTTTATACAAGTTAAGAGATCAATACAAAGCAATTCAAAAACGCTTTCGATTTAAATAATACTGGGAGCTGAAGCTTGGCAGATGAATTATTGCACCAAGACAATAGCATGCAGATGTATATTAAATATTACGCTACTTCAAAATTCAGAACTCAGAGTCATCTTAACAAGAGAAGAGAGGCAATTGAATTTTTAAAAGTGGAATCCCAAGCCAATTATAAACATATTCGATTATAATTTACATTTCTTTTACATAAATTAAGTAAACCAAATAAGATTATGCTAATTTAATTTTTGAGGTGTAGAGTCAAAAAGAGAAAGTTTCTTTTATACTAGCAAACAAAAAATAATTCAGAAATAAATCTTAATTTAGTACCTGTTATTAAAATGTACAATATTAGTTAATTTTTATTCCAGCATTAATAAAATTTATAAATTAAGTATCAAATCATTTTCTTAATTAGTCTTTCAATTAATTACAAATAATTTTGATAGCTAATAACTGAATAGTTGTTCATAAATTGGTTTAGTAAATAATAATACATGGTTAGAAATTAATTTGATAATGATACAAGAATAGAAATAAATTTCATAATAAAAACAACATTAAAATGCATTTGATAATAATAAAAGATCAGAAATCAGATAATAAAAAAAGTTTAAAAATTAACTTGATAATAATACAAGATTAGGAATAAAATTTGATAATAATACAAGATTAGAAATAGAATTTGATCATGATGCAAGATTAGATTAATTAATAATAATGCAAAATTATAAATTAATTTGAAATTTGTCTAATACCATTTTTTACTACTATATACTTTTAGGGTCACAAGGAAATTTCGTTTCTTGAAGTTCTGAAATATTTTTGAAGCCCAAATGGAGCTGTGCTGGCTAGAGAAAAAGAACTTATGCTCCTTGTGAAGCAATAAACGCAAGAGATAAAAGAAAAAAAAAATTGTGAGGATCACTGACATTTGCGAAGCGTCCACCATTTCTTATGCACTATTTCTTATGCAATATTTTTGATGTAGACTTGAATGGCAACATGATTCAACAGGCAGATTTGAAATCATTTTAAAATTATTTTAACAATGTAGCCAATTAACTATGAATTTAACTTTCGGAAGAGTGTTGGAAGAAATATATTGGATGGAAGCTTAATCTGGACTTTTGCCATTATTTGAAATACTCCAACTTGAAGGAAGTTACTTATAGAAGCAGTAAATCATTTGAAGATGTTTGTATTCACTTAGTGAACTTACGGTTCATAAGGGTATTTTAATGAAGTATCCTTCTATAAATCTTGTTTATATACAGTAAAATAATAAAACACGAAGTGAGTGTGTGTAGATGTGAGTTGATGTTTTTCACCACGAGACCAGTAACACGTGGGCTTTGTTTTTGTTGAAGTGTGCTGGATTTGTTATGTGAAATTTTTTTGAAGTGGAGCGGTGTAACTAATTTTAACAATATTAGAAAAATAAATATATATACAATTATTCTAATACTATAAATGTTCAATATAGGACTAAATATATGAATATTGATTTTAACAAAAGGATTTAGAAAGCTTGATAATATGTCTAACTTATTTCAAATCATAGATAATAACTTTACTTAGAAACATTTTGTGAAATTTCAGAAAAGATTTTCCTCATTTTTGAAAACAAAATAAATAGCAAAGTTTGATGTTTTCGATTCTCTAATTATGCATTATAAGGGAACTGAATAAATAGGCTATTTTCTTATTTTTTCTAATTATTTATTATATAGAGTTATTTAATTAAAGTATAATATTTTTTCTTAATGATTCTAAATTAATAATTAAACAAAGACTAATAACCATTCGTATTAATATTTTATTCATAAGCATATTTAAAAGAAAGTTAAAATGTACCTTTATTAAACTACGTAATAAAAATATTGAATTCTATCATAAACGTAAATGATTTTGATCAATTTTTCTGACGAATATTTGTATTTAAATGGAGTGGCTTGGTAAAACTAATAAACAATTTTATATTATAAATTTTATTATTAATTTATAGGAGAATTATTTAAAAGGAGAGGTATTTAAGAAAATTTTAAAACTTTTCCAAGTACTTAAAACGGGTAGAATAACATCAGATTACGGGCTATGATAAAATCTTTTAGTTCCATTATTAGATAAACGTAAATTATTAAGAATTGTCAAATTAAACTCTATACAAATTTACACAAATTTTTGAAGGTTCCCAGTTTTTTTAAAATTTACTATTTAAAAACATTGCATCTAATATTTAAGCATAGATTCGATTAGAAATTTCAGTTTGTTTTTAATTTTGAAATTTAATTTAATAATTTATGATATTTCATTAGTTTTTATATTCAATTTGAAAGATAAATTATTTATTCTACCTCTAAAAATGAATCTTCTCCTGAAGAAATGGATTTTCTCTTCCTTCTGTTTTTTCTTTTGTTCATTTTGATTTTTTTAAAAATAAAACAGTCATGTGCTTTTGAATTGATTGTATATTTTTATGTATGCATTTAATGACTAGATTTTGTGAAAGGACATCATTAATTTTAGTTAGTAGACCTTCTCAAAATTTATATACGCAAATCGAATAATTGAGATTCAATGGATAAAATGTTCTAATTTTAGAATAGCGGATTAATATCAACTGGTTAAATTTGTTGAAGACAATATTAAAGTTATCAAATTTATTCATTTATGTACTGCATTTTATGATTCATTTAAATAATAATTTTTGCTATCTAAATTTCCCTCTTTATTAAATAATAATTTTTTGTAATAAATTTTTAATTGTTAAATTAGTTTTAATTTTTTGAAGCTGTATTTTTAAAGACTATTATTTTTATTAATCTTGTAATTTTCTTTTCATATTAGCACCAAATGACTTTGACTAGAAGTCTAACAAACCACCTTAATAATTAGACTGCTAGTCAAAATTGCTAGTGACTTGGAAGGCTGCTAATCAACAGCCTAAAAGTTAGCAGCTGTCCAAGTCTATTTTAAATGTAGTACTGATTTTATATTTAATTTGGTATTTTTGTAGGTATGTAAATTTACAAATGAAAGTAACTATGTTTCAATGAAACATTTATATATTTTTTGAATAAAAGCATATATTCATAACCAAATACTTAGTGTTTCATTTTAATACAAAACATGCCAATTTTTTTAATAAATTTTTATAAATGTATTTTTTCTTATTTTTTTACGAACAAATATTATGAAATAGGCCTACAATAAGTTCTAAAAACCTTGATGGGTTTTTTTTCCTGTACATTTTCCATTCTTTTAAATATAAATAAATATATAACAAAAATATATTCTCACTATTAAATACAAATTTTTTTTTTACAAAACATACTAGGAACATTACATAATATACACACTCTAGCAACACACATAATTATTTATTTTTATTTATATTATTTCAAAACGATATAAAGACGCCATGCCATTTTGATTGCCTATATAATAAATAAATTCTAAAATTAAATAACTATAAAATAACAAAAATACTTTGAAATAAATAAAAATTCAATTCAGAAGTAATATAAAGTTCGAGATAAGAATTCAGACTTAACAGATTGAACAATAAGATGTTAACTATCTCAAACGATTTATTATCTTCTTCATTGAATTATCCCACATAAGTGGCTACTGTAAAGTTCTTCCTGAAAACAATAATGGGTGTTTTTCCAATATTTCAGTTTGTATTTTAATTTGCGACGAACTAGACCAACATGTATAACAGAAACCACAAAATACAACAATTTCAATAAATACAAAACAGATTTATGTACAAGACGGACAATTATTCTGACTATATTGGGCTCTCAAATTTTCTTCTTCAAAAGAAGTAGAATCAAAAAATAAATAAGAAAATTCAATTCAGAAGTAATATAAAGTTCAACATAGGAATTCAGACCTAACAGATTGGACGATAAGATGTTAACTATCTCAAACCATATATTAGCTCTTCTTTATTGAATTATCCCACATAAGTGGATTCCATTTTAATTTGCAACGATGCAGACCAACATGGACAGCACAAAAAACACAATACAACAATTTCAATTCCAACACAAAAAACACAATGCAACA
>JAPMOQ010019071.1:501820-537254 GCA_026543055.1 Argiope trifasciata
AAAAAACACAATGCAACAATTTCAATTCCAACACAAAAAACACAATGCAACAATTTCAATAAACACGAAACAGATTTATGTACAAGGCGGGCAGTTATTCTGACTATATTGGGCTCTCAAATTCTCTTCTTCAAAAGAAGTAGGATCAAAACTTAATAAGAACATATACAGACAGAGAAAAAAGAAAACACAATGGAATGCTTGATGCTCAAATGCCAGCTTGGTATTGGGACCAAGCCCAGGCTTTAAACACGTTTTCCGGACGTCCAACCCTCAGCCCCTTGGCGAGCATCGAGCAAAAGAAAGGACAAAAGTCCATGATTTTTTGAAAAATAAGCGCCATTACGCAAAAAACTTAAAAACCAAAGAAAGAAACTCTATTGAAATTAAAAATGATTCGGAACCAAAAATATCACCACCAACAATATGTTCTCTAAAGTTGAGAATATTCATGAAATCGAAAATTTGAGATATAGGAGTGGTAATAGAAATACCACATTGATGAAGTAGGTAAATAACCAGTGGGAGTGGTCCCCTCAAAATTATCTCGCATCTATATAAATAAAAATGAATGTTTGTCTGTATGTCTCTTATGCACTGCCGCACTGCTCATCCGATTCCATTAAAACTCCCAAAACGTATTGCTTGCACTAAAGGGATGGTTATAGGCTCAATACAATAATCTAATAATAATCTAGCGTCAAATCTAATATTTTTGGATCTCTCTACCTCATCTATTAACCATGGATTAACCGCCAAATAACTCGCCAAGGTGACACAACAGACGCAGTCAAGATGCTGAATTCAAACTAGACGCTAATATTACATAGATGTTGCATGTAAATGCAACGCAAGTCCTTCTCTGAGGTAATAGTTATATTAGAGAGCGCGCAATAAAGGTTTAGAGGAACCAGTACTATAGGTTTGAAATTTTAATTAAAGATTTAATAAAATTTTAGCGGGGTTCTTTTTGCATTAACTACCGAAAATATTATAGTGCAAGTAATTTTGAACCATCTTAGTTATGAAAAAAATTATCTTTTCAACTTAATTAAAAATTTTATGGTATAAATATATTTTATATTCTTGATCAATTTGAAAAGAAAATTTTTTAATCACGTTTTCTAAAATTCAACTTGAAAATTCTGAACGCATATGAAACGAATCACGAGATCCAATAAATAGTTTCTTTCATTACCACTCTAAAAGAACACCAAACTTTGTGATTCTAAAAGAACACACAAATCTAATACACAAAAAGGAATATTTGCTTGTAGAATAGAATAAAAAAAATAGAATCAATACTATTTCTGCTTCTCCTTTATGTATCCTTCCATTTCAATGAATGCATTCATTGCCAACAAGAAAATAAATATCATTCTTAATTAAACAAGACAGTTATTTCACATTCCAAATGATATTTCCAAGATTATTTCTTCTACCGCAACAACCGCCGGGTACCAGCTTGTACTCTATGATAAATATGTTCTGCTGGAGAATACTTTGAATGAGATTGGTCTACAATTCTTACTATATTATAACTTTTATCTTGCAGTTAGCATTTTTATTGAATATGTCATGTGAATTTTTTCCCGGATTTTTGACATTTAAACGTTTTGACGTTATATTCAAAAACTAAATTTGTGCTTTAGACCTGTTTTTCTCAATTGATTGAAATAAAAATTTGAAGCAGAAATACAGTAGTAGTCACATAATTCTAAACCAAATATGATTTATAAATCATTGGGCTTTTGAACTACCTTATTAAAAAATTTCTGAAAGTAAAAATCTACAAATTATCAGCCCATTGTTGTATTTTTCTCATAATTTGACAGGTATCTACAATATATATGTTAAATCTGTGTCCCAAATTTTATATACAGTATATATGTTAAATCTGTGTTTCAAATCTTAGTTCTCTTCGTTTATGTAGCTATAGGATTAACTCGTATTCAAACAACTGGACAGATGGATATCCTTTGAACCAATTTTACTTAAAATTTGATTTAAAAAAACATGCAAAATGAATGCAAATACTGTATATTAAATTTCCACCGTCTGGTTCAAAGCGTTTTTGAGTTATCTTTGTCATAGACAAGCAGACGAACAGTTTCCATTTACATGTTTTTCAAACTAATTGTGGAAATTTAATATGCAGTCCTTGTATCCAATTTGCATATTTCGTCAAACTATACAATTCGAATTTTTTTAACGATTACTATACTTTATTTACAACACATTGTCAAAAAAGTAAAAATTGCAAAATCTAAGGATAAAGACAGTATGTTTAAACATTGAGGAATTGTAATGCTTCTCACAATTTTCAATGAATAGATTTCTTTTTTATCACAAATTGATTTGATTTTAATGCTAATATTTAAATACATCAATAATCTTGTAATGAATGAACTAGAATAGTTATTAAAACGTTTTCTGGATTATTAAAATCTCTCCGATTATGACCTTAAAAAAAAGAGGGGGAGGGAATGAACCGAATTTTTTTGTTGTTGTTATCTTCTTTCTCTCATTTTGTACACACTAAGACGACATTTTCCCTTTCTCACTCACTTTTGTGTAGTTTGGCGTATTTCACATTTATTAACATGGAATTTTGTGATTAATTTTTTTCACTCATATGCTGTCGTTTCCAGCTCCGTACATCGTATGTTTTTGATATGTGAAATTATATTATTTTCACATTTTCAGAATGAATTCAATTGAAAATGAAGCAATGGATGTAATCAAATTCCGCATTAATGGTGCCTTTAAAAAATTCATTGCCAGGTTTCATAATATTTATGTTAATATATTGTATATTAAACACTGACAAGTAGAAAATAAGTAAAATGACTCTTAAGGAGACTTATAAGAGCGTTTTTATTTAATTTTTTTGTATGCGATTTTTTTTAGTGTAACACAAATATAATAGATGCGTTTAAAAAAAACTATTCCTTGAAACGAAAACCGAGATTGTAATTCTTAAATAGTTTCATTATCCTTTTTAGTATTCTTCTTGGTAAATATTCTTAACTGATTGATGAAAATCGTCTGCCAATTTTAGCTCTGAAAGAATCATTACGCAAAAATTATATTCTAATGGAATTGCTCTTTCATTTTTGTAAAAGATTAATAATATGAAAATACAATTTTAACTAAATATTTATGGTAATGCACATTAAATAATTTATAACTGAAAATTTGTCTTAGCAAACAGCATCTGCTAAATTAAATAGGAAATTCTGAATTACTATAAAAATTACAATTTTTAAATTTAATTTTATTACAATGTTATTATAATTTGATTATTGAAAATAAATAAATTATCATCATACAAAATATCATGGTCATAACGAACATAGTTAATATTCCGACTGTCATATAAAAACAGGAAAATGATATACTATTAGAAATACGTAATATATTCTTAGATGGTTTTTAAATGAAATCGATTTAAAATGTGAAAACAATGAGATAAACAAAATACTTTTCTAACTTTACAAAAACATAATACTTTATTACAAAACTTTAAATACTTTACTACAAAATACTAACAATCCTTTTCTCGGCCCAATTTTTTTCCAGACAAGTCATTCATTCTTAAATTTGTTCTAATTCATTTATTGAAATAGTCAAAATAAGGATTTAGAATTATATAAAAATGAATATAATTGTTACATTTTCTGTTATGAAGCTATATTTATTAAAGAAATTACTTTTTTTCTTTTTACAAGCTAGAAAAAATTATAATTCTACCGAAATCTTAGAATTAAAATTTATAATAAACTAAAATTATATAGGAATCCGTTTAAAAAATGCCGATATTTAAAAATCATAACCTATAAGAATACCGGTATTGCAATATCAAAAATGTAGTTTCCATTGATATAACACGGACGAACAAGAAGTTTTTTTAAAATACTTTAAATCAAAGATAAAAAAATATGATAGAAAACATTTTTGATTTAACAAGCCATCTTCTAGAGAACAATGAAGAAATGACACATCTTTAGACCTGCTATCAATCAAATACCGTTTATTTTCCCCAAAATAAGAACAATCTATGATTTTTCTTTTAAGCAAATGCACAATGGTGGAGCTCTGTATGTCGTGCAAGCTAATTTGCCCTAGACATTAATATAATTAATCTAGACTCCATCTCGCATCTGAACTGGCCAATTGCATAACGGTAAAATAATGACCATTATATGGAAAATGTTTTTAAAAAAACAAACATAGGCATAACAAAACTTCTTCCTTTTTATTTTTTTGAAATTCAGAATTCTAAATATAACAGATGATGATGCCAACACTTTGAAATAAATAATAACAAAAATGGGTGTTGCTACCACTTTTTAAAATATTAATTTAACGAACATTATTAACAATAAAATACAACACTAATTAACAAATTAAATATACATGAAACAATCAAAAATTTAAGATAACAAAAGTGACTGTTGCCATCATTTTTTAAAATATTAATTTATAATAAAAAATAATAATAAATAAAGGACCAAAAATTGTTCCGCAGTGGAAAGCCGCTACATGTATATATCTTTCTATCAATCTAATTCATTACTTTTCTACTTTTTATGAAATGGGGACAAATTATATTAGGATGATAAACGGGAAATAAAAAATAGCTTTTTTTACAGAGATAAATAGTAAGTTTATATATTTAATATCAAAATATTGAATTAACAGAAAAAAAAATGCTGAAGGCAAATACAGTATACTTCAAATACTATACATAGGGAAAATATATAATTCCCTTGAACAGAAACTGCAGGATGCATTGAGAGATTATTATCCAAAATTTGAAAAAAAATGCTTTGGATTCTTATTCTTAAGATTTTTTCCTAAGAAAATTCTATCAGAGAGTAGAATTTGTGCAAATAGAATTTAAAAATGTAAAATAATATTTAAAAAGTATATAAATGCAAACATAAAAATCAATGCAACTTCCCCTAAAATGGAGGTTGAAAAAACAAGTATAAGGAATTCTTAAAGAAATCTAATCACATATTAAGAAAAAAAAATTCACATTTAAGCACAAAATAGACTAGTATTATGAAATTTTTTATGCAGTTGTAATCAAATATAAACACATAAAATTTCTCAAAAACATTTTGAAACGAAATATATTACTTGAAATAAATTTCATATTATATATATATATATATATATATATATAATGATGGGACTTAATTTTTAATTTTTTCAACTATTTTTTTCTTATTTTCACAATGCGATTTCATTTAGAGAAAAATTCTATAAGGTTTTTAATTTAATCCTTTATTTAGAAATATTATTATGCACAAATATTAAATTTTCATAAGAATTTTATGTTTTTATGAACTAAAAATGACTTTTAATTATCTAAAAACACTCTAAACATAAAATGCATAATCGTTTCTTTTTAATATTTGATTGAAAACTTTAATAACAATTTCATTCAATTTCTTCAAAAACTAAGACATCAGGAACATTTCAAAAATATTTAAATCTAATTAAAATATCATATTGAAAAGAGTCATTAAGATGTACTTTTTTCCTATTAAACTTTAAATATTTGTGCTTATTTAAAAATACATTTTATTATAATATTTTGTTTGAATATAAACAGTATCTTGCTGGTAAAACAATAAAAATAAATTGCATTTTTGTTTATTTCAAAATCCACTGTCCCCTAATGTAGTCGCCTGCCTTGATATTAAAAAGTTTAACTAAGTATCGGTAATTTATTCTTAATTAATCCAGACCCGATTTGTTGCAAATAAGTAAATTTTGGTGCTATAATTGCTAATAAAAATAATTCCCTTAGTACCGTTTGTATCTGCAAAGTTTTGCAAGAATCATTGAAAACATTTTCGTTGAACGTTTTCAGTTACAGTTAGAAAGTTATAATATAATTCAGTTACAGTTAAAAAGGTATAATATTATTCAGTTATAATAATATTCAGTTAAAGTTACAATATTAAGTCAAATTAAAGAATTAAAAGTACTCACCAGAGGTTATCTGAGAAGAAAAATCACTCCCCGAAGAAGCAACATGTCTTGAATGAACATCTGAAAAATATTCGAAAATTGATGTTTTTAAAAAGGGTAATGGAGTCTATAAATAACAATAGAAATCTAGGATTTAGGCAAAAAAGAAAAATTTGGAAACAACTAAATTATTTATCGCAATCTATTTTTAATGTTTTAGTGATACTATTACCGGGGAATAGAATTAAAAACGTCATAAAAAATTAAAGAAAGACAAAGTTCTAGTTTCATTCATGAAACAATATTGAATCTAGTTCGATAATTCTTTTCTATATTTTTAATTATACTAAATTAAAATTCAGATGTTGAAGTTAGTAGTCAAATAATTGCTAATTATTTAAAAGGTATGTTTAAATTCTTTTCATAATACACAATATGCAAGAAACCTAGAGAGCATAAGCTCAAAATCAACAAACGGTCTTGTTCTACAACACATATTTCTCACCTCTGATTCGTCAATAGAATGGCACACGTTACATTGCAAAACGAATAAATTCAGAGCTTACCTTAGATGCAAGACAGCAGCTCAAAGCTCTGGAGCTGAGTGGCGAATGGATGGAATGGTTCTGAGCTTATATATGGTGTCTAATCTCTTGTCTACCATTTAAATGTACAAACGACGGATTCTATTGGACACTGGGGGCAATGGCTTTCAACATACTAAAAGGCGGGACTTTCTCAAGGTATTTGCACCATTTTGGCGACAAAAATACTTTCTGAGAAATACATCATTGATGACATTTTCAATTGACATATTTAGCACTTACCAGCGTTGCCAAAAAGACTTTTACATTCCTTACCTTCCCGCCAAGACAAAAAAAAAAGGTATGAAGACATAGAATCTTAAACTGTTCTTTACCATTGCCCGTGGAATGTTTCCCAACAGAAATCTTACAATTAAGGACATAAAATAAATTTTTTTCGATAGGTTTTTTTTTTTTGTTGTTCTTTATCAGATACTTTGATGGAAACATTTGTCACCAAACTTTTTAAGGTGCCATTTATACGACAGTTGGAAAAAAAGTGGGCATTTACCTTGGTAGGGAGAAATTCCCAAAATTTTGATTGCGTTTTTTCGAGAGGTAGGATTTTTAAAATGACAATCCTACCAAGTGAATCATTTGATTAAACATTAAATATTTAAAAGGTCTTACTTTTGAAATTTCAAATGTATGTCCTAGAATGCACATTGGATGCAAATTATAAAGTCATTTGACATTAATAGGATTAAAAAAGAAGTATTTATGAATCGCAAATGAGAGAAACCTCGAATTAAAATAATTATTTAGCACGTATTGGTAAAAAGTTGGGATCATTTTCTCTATTGTATTTGCATACAAATATTATAGAAAAGGAGTATTATGATTGGAGTTACACAAAAAGTGGCATTATTTTTGGCTTTCCAACTTTACTTTAAGCATTTATCTTTGATTTTATCTCTCACAACTCTCTATTCTGTATCATATTTTAAATTAGCCTTATATGATGTTAGTCTAATTAAACCATATTATAGAAACAGAAATATAATCTTACTGAAAAGTTTAATAGTTTTTACAACTACAATTTGAAATGCCGGAAAAATACTTCTCTTGGAAAAGATTGAAATGCATTACTTCAACATAATATAGTTTGAAGATCGAATACTGTCTGTAAATTATGTATTGGATCATGTGGCACACATATTACAAAAATAATTCGAAACATGCTACAAAGAAAAGCGCTTGGAATTCCTAATTTTGATTGCTATTTGCTTACTGGTAAGAGGTATTCACGATGAAATAGTGTTTCAAAATTTTTCGTAGATTTTTAATTATCTAAATGTTAATCGATATATTAACGTTTTACTCAATAGCTTGGGAGAATATTGTCTTACAAAATAATTTTTCCACAAAAATTAAAAATTAAATAATGATGTGTTCTTTAAAATAAAAGGAAATTCAGTGAATCCTACTTTTAATTCCTTACAAAAATTTTTGCTAAATGTAAAGACTTGTTTTTTTAACTATAACCACGAAACATTAATATAATACATTACATATTATTGTATTCATATTACATAGTATTATGTTGTATAGAGTTATAAATAAGAATAAATAAGTTGCTTCAAAATGGGATTTTAAGATAACTAAACTAAACAAACCTCTTAACTTACTTATAAAAATAAAATAAAATGTTATATAAGGTAATTTAAGCTGTATCATTATTAAATTTTCAGAAACTGTTATTAAACTCATCCTGGTTCATTTCAAACTCACTTCAAAAGAAAAATTATTTTTGTTAAACTTTAAATTTGTAACCAATCTTAATTTCTTCTGAAAAGCAATGACTAACGAATATGATTTTAAGGTACATTAATAAAACTATTGTTAGAAATGACTTTTTAGATGAGACTCGCAGAAATTTTATAGATTCTATAAGAATTATAAAAATTCCTTTAAGAATTGAATTGAATTTAATATATTTTTTAATTGAAATTTACGTAACTACCAAATAAGTTAATCCAAATTTTATTGGATGTCATATTCGGTCGCAACAGATATCTATAAAATCATGTTACCTTATAACCAATACTACCTGCATAGCAAAAACAATTAATTTTAATAATTATATTTTCGTAGGTTACAAAAAATTCACATTAAAAATTAAAAAATGTTATATAAAAGACTATAAAATACTTCAAATTTTCTGAGTCAGCTTCATTAATCGCATTTTTTATTTTATTGATAAATTTTCCTTGGTAAATATTTTTTTAAATTTCACCTTCTTTTTATCATAAATATTTCTTATGTATTGTTAAAAATGGCTTTAAATAAGATAGAATTCAGCTTTTTATTTGAAACGTCACGTTTATACGATCAGAAACGAGTTAAATTAATCAATTTTTGAAAGTAGCATCAGACAGTTTTTCATTTATTTCGCTAATTCAATTAACAATTAGGGTTTAAAGTGAAAATATCCATAATCATTTCAATGACAAAGTGAATTTCTTGCTCAGTATATTTCTCTTTAACAATTTATTACAGAATCAACGAATAAAAATTCCTAACTTTTCAGATGAATCATTTCAAGATTCGGTATATATGATTTACTTGAAAGAAAAGGACCATCACCATATCCATGAAAAAACGAAATCTTATTGATTACATTCTGGATAGCTACATGTATTAATAAAATTTTCTGGTGCTTCAGGAAAATATTTTCAAAGTTCAGAGCATATGAATTTTATGAAAAAAAGGTTTTCATTGTTTCCACGTCAAACTCAAATTTCTTACTGTTTCCGTTACGTATTCGTGTATCATCTAAAAAAAATCCTATTTTTTAAATTATAGTTATTTTCCTATTTCCTAATTTTTACTTTCACACGAATCATTAAATCTAAAATATATTATAGTGTTCAGTGAATTAGAAATAAGAAGGTGCACTTACTTAATAGTGCAGGAAGATTATTCTTCTAATACTTTGCAGTTTTAAGGCACAGCTTAATACGCACACACTTGTAAAATGCCAAAAGTCACAAAATAACAATACATATCATTGGTAGCCGTCTATTTATGAAACGCAAAGTATAACACACTTGCCTACGTTACTTGAGGAGCCAACAAAAATCGCTGAGTTACTTGAGGAGCTCTCTCCTTTCAAAAATCATTGTAAGTCAAACAAAAGAATCTCCAACCAATGGGGCGATCCAAAACGAAAAACCATTTCTTATTGGTAGTTTCTCGAAAATTTTTCAAAGGTAAGGGAATATTATTCAGTTGTATGCAGCCTCTCTGAAAAAAGTACCTAAAACAATTCGAAATGACCGAAATTGCAATTTTTAATTTTAACATAAGACTATAAAGGACAGATGTTTGATCAAGTTATTACTTAATCAAACTATTATTAAAATCATATTATTACGCAATTAAAAATTTTACCTTTTTAATTATATGAATAATTTATCTCTAATTTTTCTTTGAGTGGCAGTTAATTCCTTGGAAAATTTTAAGTACATAATTTCGAAATAAGGAAATTTATAGTTACTCACAGAGTAACTTCAAACTTATGGAGAAAAAAATCATCTCTCAGTTATTTTTTCAATTGCCTGTTTCAATTGATATGTTAAATCAAATACAAAAATTAAATCTATATATAAAAAAAGAATTTTTATGTATTAACATTCCAAATAGACAGAAATAGTATGCAAAAAGACAGGACTTTAAACCAAAGAATTATTATAATATTTTACAGAAGGGTATTGTTTTGTTAAAAAAAACTATACATTAGTTGACAATGACACTGAAAATAGTGTCTAGAAATATAATAAAGGAAACTGGAACCTATGCATTATTAATCGCAAGTCATTGAAAAGCAATAGTCATGACGAACTCTATTTGACGAATAATCGTTGAAATGTGCAAGTACTAGAAAAAAAAATTTGTTTTTTGAACACAATTTCGCCAACCATTTGAAATTAAAATTTGACTGATAACTACAAATGGAGTCACAAAAACCTTATAAAATTGCATTTACCTAAATTGTCACGTTTTGGAATTATAGCGTTTATAAAAATCAAAAGTATGGACCAACAGATGGTCAACTGTATGACGAATTTAGTTTCCACTTTGATGAAGATCTACATTGTAGAAACTAAATCTATGAACAAAATTTTATTTACCGATCTCTTTTTGTTTTGTAGATATTGCATTAATTTGTATTCGGACAACTGACAAATTAACTAAAAGCAGAGCGAATTTCTTCTAAAATTTGATTTTAAAAAAAATCTAAAGATTTTGTATAAGTATCACATGCAAAATTTCATTCGTCTATCTCAAAATGCTTTTAAACTATTTTGTTCACAGAGAGCATATTCCAGAAATGTATTTTTCGAAAATTGGAAAAATGGAGATTCGACAAATTATAGAATTTGAATTTTTTGACGATTTCAACATTTTTTTTTTCAGTATGTCGTGTAGGAAAAAATAAAAGTATGAAACCACGATTTCGCCTCTAATTTAATTAATCTAAAATAATGTTAAAAGAGACTATGAATTTTTTAAGGAAAGTAATAATCAATTCTGTCACAAACGGAACAGCAAAAGCTAGTCTTTTTTTTATACACTTTAATACAACTTGTCCTTTTTCATATTTGTTAAGATGGAAATTCAATTTCCTGCTTACTTCTTGTTAATCAGTTTTGAAATTTCACTCATTTATTATTCAGAGTGAAAATATATTATTTGAGTATTTTATAAAATTCCTTATCTTTTGAGCACTTTTTTTATTTAAATATTCTTGAATTAATGGATTAATTTAATAAACTTTTTTATTCCATATTAATAGTATTCCCAGATAGTTTGAAAAACTTATGCAAAGATTATATAACATTTATTATAAAGAATAAAAAATTAAAATATTAAAAAAAAATCTACTTTTTAGTCAAGTAATAAAAGTATGTTTGTTTGTATTTTTAATAATTGTTTTTGTTAAGATAAAAAAATAATCGTCCATTAAATGGATAATCTAACGTTATTGTTCTAACGTAATCGTTGCGTAATAATGATTCAAAATTATTACTTAAGATGTTCAGATCTTTCTCACATACATAAGTCTAACTTAAATTCAAAATGAGATCTTGATTTAGCTATACTAAATTGAGCTGTTCATAATATTTTGAATTTTTATAATTATTTATATCATGTAATTTATATCATTAATTATAGAACTGAGCAAAAATCTTTAAACTACACATAATTTTATGTGCAGTATTGTAATATTTTAAAAATTCTGCAAAAGTGGAAATAAGCCTTTCTAACCTACAACTGGAAAACTTCTGATGCATAAATCATGAATACTTTATTACATTTTCGCATTTTCACATTTTTAATTTTTAAAAAAAATCATAACTCTTCTGAATACAATTATCTGAAAAAACAAAGTCACACTCAAAAATATCTGAAAATTTCTGAATACAACTCTGAAAGTTTTCTATTTTTTCAATAATATTTTTTAATGCGCAAAAGTAACAATACTCAGTTGTTCTTTATATTTACAAATTTTACGACGGTCAGCAGCCTTCTGAAGAATAATGATTTCATACATTGGAAAAAAATCCAGCTAAAATCAGGATTATTTTTTTATAAACTAAAAGAATTCTTAAAAAGTCCTTTTAGGCCTCGCAATGAAACAATTAAAGTAATTTATATCAATCCTGTCAAAATCATCCGCTGGGAAGAAAATACTTTTATACAGCAAGAGGAAAAATCATTAATACTTCTGTTCTAAATTTAAGTGCCGCCATAGCTATTTACACTTAATTTCAGGCTGTCGAAAAAAGACATTCATCAGATATCAGTGACAAATTTCATCAGTGTCATGGGTGACATTGTTTTGCAGCAAAAAGCATCAGAGTGTCGCTGATGCCATTACTTATAAATTTCTGGCACCATTCTTTTAATTGGAACTGAAGTTCATCTCCATTCTATGGTGGACAGTCATTTTTCTTACCCTAGAGAGGTCAAAGTTATTTCAGAACAGAATTTATCTGGTACGTATCCTTTTAGAAATATTTATGAAATTTGAACTTTTTAAAAACCCCTTTTCCATACTACTAATTAAATACATATATGTATGAGCGAATATCTGCGGGGCAAGTAAAGGTTTCATCTGATGAATTCCATACCATTTAGTAAATGAGTAATCCGAAAAAAATTTATTATTCATGATGTTAATCAATGCTACATCTATGTCTTATTATATACTAGCCGCCTTTGGCGACCAGCTGGTTCGCCATGTGTAAAGCGTTCTAAAATTTTCAATTAAATCACATATTCATTAGCCTTGAAGTAATTCCGGGCATTGATTGACCTGAAATTAATATTTTCTTTAAGATGATGGACGAAAAGTTCTAAAAGTACACCTTTTCCTAATAATATTCTTTAATTTTATAAATCAGTCAGTTTTAACCATCGGTTATGCTTCCAAAATATTAAAAAAAAAAAAAATTCGATGATGTTGCCAAAATATTAAATGTGTTTTTTAAAGAAAGCAAGAAGGGGGAAAAAGTATTAAATTAATGATACAGATATTACAAACGATTACATAAATATGCCATTAAGTCGGGATTTCAATGCATATCCTGTCTAAATTCAATCAGGTTTACTGTAAATAAAGATGATTTACGGAATAAATGATTTAGATATTGCAAACGATTAAAAAAACCTTTGCTTTGCATTTATTTTTTTTAGAAAATATCACATTTTATGTTTCTTTTATTTTATCCAGTCACGTGCTGAAAGTTGCATTTCTTTAGACTTGATTAGCGATGATAGTTTTTTTTTATTCGAACTTCCGGCATTCTTTTATTTTATCCAGTCACGTGATAAAAACATAGTTAAAATATTTCTTTAAAAATTCGTTAAAAATAGAAGCTTACGTTATAAATTAAAAAATCTGATACCGTTAGAAAGCTAATTTTTTTATCTTTAAATTGATGTAAAAATCATGTTTATGCAATCATATTTTCGGAAGTTATAGCGGAGAAACGTCGAAATTTCGCTTAAATTTTAATTAATTCAAATTCTAATTAAAAATGTGAAAAAAGGGCTCCGAGGTGCACATTACCGACCTCCAAGGTATACATGTACCAAATTTGGCAGCTGTAGATCCAACGGTCGGGCCTGTAGAACGCCAACACACATTGAGCTTTATTATAAGTATAGATATAGATTATTCGAAATTGATCAAAATAGAAAAGTTAAAAAAGGTTGGAAAACAATTTGCGATAATTTTGATAGCTAAAAGTAGAACTATTTTTTGAAGCCCTACTTATTACTACTACCCTACCTCCCACCTCCAAAGAAAATGTATTGGTAGGATATGTATATGGATTATACACTCCTTTATAGTATTGAAGGGATGCTATTTTGTTTATGTATCCTTTTATATTATTGGTGGGATCTGTATAAACAAAAAAATCTTTGTACAAGAGTTTACATATAACTTCAAGGAGAAAAAAAAAGCGTGGAAACGAATCAAAATAATGAAAACATCACATTTTAGTAATAAGATAGTGATCTTTTGTGTCAACGTTTATTTATTTCAACAAAGCTGTTTTGACTCCATTTAAGGAAAAATTGAGCGAAAACTCAATTTATGAGTTTTCTCTTATACTGGAAAGAAAGAAAAAAAAGTTATTAACTTTCTCTTTCTAGATTTAAAGGGCCGAGGTGGCCTGGTGGGCTTCAGGCTCGAGACCATTGAAGAACCATCGTGTATGCGGGTCTTATGCACGTTAAATCAGTCGGGCCACGAGTTCTGCACTCTGGTTTGGAGAGGGGGTGCCATCTCAGGTGTAACCCTCGTCATCTGACAGCAATTCATAACTATGACGTTGATCCCAAAATAGTCCTATTGTAGGTTTAAAAAATGGGATGTCAATATAACTTTGTAGATTTAAAATGTTAGGAATACTTTCGTAATTTTTGTGTTGACTTATTTGCTTAAAATGTTTCTTTAAGTTAATCTTACAGTTGAATGTTTAAAAAATATAAGGGTTTATAAAAATGATTTTACATGATTTTTATATCAATTTAAAAATAAAAAAATTAGCTTTCTAAAGGTATCAGTTTTTTAATTTATAATTTAAGCTTCTATTTTGAACGAATTTTTAAAGAAATATTTTAACCATGTTTTTTTATCACGTGACTGGATAAAATAAAAGAAAACAAGGACGGAAGTTCAAATAAATAAAAAAAAACTATCATCGTAAATCAAGTCTAAAGAAATGCAACTTTTAGCTCTTGACTGGATAAAATAAAAGAAATATAAAATGTGATATTTTCTAAAAAAATAAATGCATAGCAAACGTTTCTATGATCTTTTGCAATATCTATATCATTAACTCAATAAATCTTCTTTATTTATGGTAAACATGATTGAGTTTAGACAGGATATGCATTGAAATTCCGACTTAATGGCATATTTATGTAATCGTTTGCAATATCTGTATCATTAATTCAATCCTTTTTTCCCTTTCTCGCTTTCTTTAAAAAAAAAACCTATTTAATATTTTGGCAACATCACCGAAAAAAATATTTCTAATATTTTGGAAGCATAACCGATAGTTAAAACTGATTGATTTATAAAATTAAAGAATATTATTAGGAAAAGGTGTTGTTTTAGAACTTTTCATCCATCATCTTAAAGAAAATATTGATTTCAGGCCAATAAATTCCCGGAATAACTTCAAGGCTAAAGAATATGTGATTTAATTAAAAATTTTAGAACGTATTACTCATAGCGAACCAGCTGGACGCCAAAGGTGGCTAGTACTTATAATAAAGCTCAATATGTGTGTGTGTGTTGGCGTTCTACAGGCCAGACCGTTGGACCTACTGCTACCAAATTTGGTACATGTATACCTTGGAGGTTGGGAATGTGCACCTTGGAGCACTTTTTTCGAATTTTTAATTAGAATTTGAATTAATTAAAATTTAAGCAAAATTTCGACGTTTTTTCGCTACAAATTCCGAAAATATTATTGCACAAAAATGATTTTTATATCAGTTTAAAGATAAAAAAATTAGCTTTCTAACGGTATCAGGTTTTTAATTTATAACGCAATCTTCTACTTTTAACGAATTTTTAAAGAAATATTTTAACCATGTTTTAAAGCACGTGACTGGATAAAATAAAAGAATGCCAGAAGTTCGAATAAAAAAACTATCATTGCAAAATAAATCTAAAGAAATGCAACTTTTAACACGTGGCTGGATAAAATAAAATAAATATAAAATGTGATATTTTCTAAAAAAAAAAATAAATGCAAAGCAAATGATTCTATGATCGTTTGCATTATCTAAGTAATTAATTCAACAAATCTTCTTTATTTACGGTAAACCTGATCGAATTTATACAGGATATGCATTGGAATCCCAACTTTAATGGCATATTTCTATTATCGTTTGCAATATCTTTATTATTAATTCAATATTTTTTTTTCATTATAAAATGTGATAATTTCTAAAAAATTAATGCAAAGTTAAGGATTCTATAAAATCTGCAAGAGCACGTCAAAGGGAAAAAATTAGGTTTTATCACCGTGTTGCCATCGTTTTGAAGGAAGTTCAAATTAAAAAAAAAAAACTATAATCACAAATTAAATCTGAAGAGATGCAACTTTTAGCACGTGACTAGATAAAATAAAATAAATATAAAATGTGATATTTTCTTTAAAGAATGCAAGGCAAAGGAATCTATGATCGTTTGCAATATTTAAATCATTAATTGAATAAATTATCTTTATTTATACAGGATATGCATTCAAATTCCTTTTCAATGGCCAATTTGTAAAATGTTATTAATAGGCATAAATATTGTTTAATACTATTAATTTGATCTAAATGAAGTAAATAATTACATTTTAAGTAGTTTGAGTCAAACAATGCATTTATGAATAATGAGTTTGATATTTCTTCATATTTTGCTCTGTGAGCCATATTTAACAAAATATTTTAATTAATATTTTTTTAAAAAGTTGCTATATCAATCAGTATTCTAAATCAATCATTAAAACTGTCTGATTTATAAAAATAACGAATATTATTAGGAAAACGTGTTCTTTAAGAACTTTCAGTCCATCATCTTAAAGAAAATATTAATTTCAGGCTAATCAATGCCCGGAGTTACTTCAAGGCTAATGAATATGTGATTTAATTGAAAAGTTTTGAACCCATTATTCATGGCGGACCAGCTGATCGCCAAAGGCAGCTAGTATATATATATATATATATATATATATATAATCTTTTCAAAGTAATTTAAGTCAACAATTACAGAAATAACTTTTAATTATCTTTGAAGAAATTTACAATTCCATTCCTAAAAAAATATTATTTAAAAATAAATTGAATTTAGATGTTATGCATTGTTTGGTATTTCTGTAAAGTATACCATGTCTTCCATCCTTTGGTCATTGTGATATTTTCATGCTTATATGTGCTACTGCTTTTTCTGTATACTTTTCAATTTAGTATCCTGAACCCAGAATTGGTTTGCTAACAAATTAATTAAAATCATTTATTTTAGTCAAATGAACTGTAATGTACTTTTACTTACCACCCATATTCTATCAATGACTGTAAGCCTTTCAATAAACAAATAAGGATTCTCTACCCTACAACCTTCAAGGTCTGACATCTTTTCGGGTATGTTGTTCGTCTTAGGGTACACTAAGATCAAATTAAACATTGAAATAAACATATTTTTTAAAAATAAAACTTGTTGAGTTTTTGCTTTTAGTATAATAAAATTATATTGCATTGATCAAAATATGCAACTACATAATTTCATTTCACCCTTACAGTCACTTTTTGCAAATCAGTAGACATCTTTTTTTCTCGGATTAAGACTTCTGTCTCTAAACTAGACATCAAGTCTATCTCTGAAAACTAGACAAGCATAATGAGCATTTCGTTGCCGTTATCATTGCCACTTACAGCCAGAAGTGTGTGTTTGCAAAACGTAAAAAACACATTCGTTAAACAAAAATGGCCATTAACAAGCACTTCTGCAAAGACAGCGGGGACGATCAAAGTCGCACTCTTATCTCATGGGCTCCCTGTCCATAGAACAGGTTCCATTCTTCGTGGGTTTGGCGATAGGATAGGATTGGAATTTTGCTACCTGCATCCGCCTTCACCAATACCTGGGAAGGTGCCGAGAATTACGATAATTGGTCGGTCGTTTGTGGAACAACCCTCGCGACATAATTTATTTCGTTTCCTCGCTTCAAAGGCGTCAGACTTGCTTCAGCTTCAGATAACCAAATATTACTGAATAATTGTACTTATTCTCTTTTTTAAAAGGAACCTAACATCGTCAGACTGTCTTTTACATGCACTTTGCCGTACTGGCAATTTCAGAGGCCTTACTATAATTCTTAGCGTCAAAAATATATTTTTTTAAAGAAATAAAATGTAAAATATTTATTTGCAAGAACAGAAGCCTCTCTGTTAATAATAGCTGAATTTGACAACCTACTTTTTTTTGTAATATCAAGCTATGCAGACATAGTTGAAGTTTCACTTAAAATTCTTTTGCTAGAAAAGTTGTAAAATTTATTAAGAAATATAATTTAATCGACAAAATTTCTTTTGAATTCTTGTTCTCAAAGCATTTTATTCAGTAATAAAATTTAGATTGTTTATTGCTTTTTAATCTGGTCTTCTACATCGCCTTTTCCCCAATTTTAAAGGAAGCAAAAAACTTTTTAGAAGAAAAGTATGTTTTGAATGGCATACTCAGACCAGAAATAAAGGTTTGGAATGACTAATTTTTCCCAATTTATTTATTCTTTTAAAATCATAGTAGTAATTCAATGATTTTTTTAAAAATCTTTTTTTACCTGTTTCCTTTTATGCAAGTATTCGTTCTAATCCACAAATAAATTCTTACGAGCTAGAACAATTTCCTTCTAGTTTTTTCATTTCTTATATTTTTTATTCTATTTCATTTATTTTTTTTTTAGCCTAAAGCATGAGAAAAGGTATGTAAGAAAGATCCAAACGATAGTAATGAATTATTATTTTATTGTTTTATCAAATGTAATCAAAGACATAATGAAGAACATTGATAAAACCAATGTAACTTTTAAGAACTAATTTAGCTTAATGCATTTTGACTAAGATTTATAGATGCTGATCCTTCTAAATAATTAAAAATTAAGTCTGTGTGAACCATTTAGTGCTTCACAGATAACGAAGTAAGTGAATTTTGTCATTTCGCATTAAAATATATATTAGAATATATCTAGTGAAATTCTAAGTGAATGTATCTGTTAATGTATAGAATAACGCCGAAACTTACAGACATTCACATGGATGCATCGTCTGAAAATTTATATGATAGGTAATAACACTGATGAAGATTTTTGTTTGAGGATCATTTTTGCCAAGGCAAAGTAAGTGAATTTTGCATTTCGCATCAATTTGTATATTGCAGTGTATCACAGATGTCTAATAATATCCTAATTGAATGTCTTTATTAATATTAGAGTAAAGAATGTCCCAGGAAATTATAGACAATAACAGCACATACCATCTGAAAACTTTATTACATGAGTTTTCGGATGATGTATGATGTGTAAAGAGATATTCATTTGAGGATCATTTTCGCTTTTAGACGAAGTAAGTGAATTTCATATTTCCGTGTGAAATAGCACATTATCATGCAACGTAAATGTCTAACTGCAGGTGTCTTTTAATATTAGCGCAAAGGATCATTATGGAGAATTAGAAACGCTCATCATCCGAAAAATTTTGTAAGAAATTGTTCAGATGATGTGTCATTTGGAGATTATTTGGAAGGTCATTTTCACCCAAAACAAGTAAGTAAATTTTGCATTTCCACTTTCTATGGCATATTAGTATTAGAATATGCATCTAATAAAATTTCTAATTGTATGCTTCTATTAAAATTAACTTAAAGAATTTCTTTATTAGTTTTAGGCAATAACAAGCACAGTTAATCTGAAAATTTTCATATTATGCGCCATGTGAAGATTTTTATTTGTGAATAATTTTTCTTGGAACGAAGTAGGTGAATTTTGTATTTTTGAAATCAAATATCATATTAAAATGTACAATAAATGTCTACAAAAATACAACTGTCTGTATTTTGTTAATATTAACGTATATGATTTATCTCTCAGTTGTAAACAATAACAAGCATGCATCATCTGAAAATTGTCTAATTATGTATCATGTGAAGACTTTCAGTTCTGAATCATTTCCTTTCTGACGAAGCTAGAGAATTTTGTATTTTTAAAGTTCAATAGCATATTATGATGTAACATACATTTTTAATAAATTACTAACTCCATGCATCTATTAATATTAACTAAAAGAATCCTACTACTAGCTATGAACAATAACAAATACACATTATTTAAACGGTTTTGTGAGGGGAAAAAAACATCTTTTCAGATTATGTAAAATGAATTGATTTTAAATTTAAGAAACTTTCTCACCCATATAAATTAAGTGGAATTTCATTTTTTACTAAATGAATTATTTTAAAAATTCATCATATAGATTCTATATCGTTTGGTTTGAAAAATATACACGTTTTTATTCTTTGTCATGAAAAAAATGAGTAAAACTTTTTCCTCTAAAACCATTCAATAATGAATTTCCATACACTGGGAATTCGAAATAACCAAACACATAAGCTGTTTAATATGCTTAATTTATTTAATACTAGCTGGTACTCGGCGCGTTGCTGGCGCGGAAGAAATAATCTTGGAAACATCGCTTGGAATTTGAAATAGTCATCTTGTTTAATTAAGAATGATATTTAATTTCTTGTCGGCAATGAATACATTCATTGAAATTGGATACATAAAGGAAAAGCATAAATAGTATTTATTCTATTTTTATTATTCTGTTCTACAAACAAATATTCATTTTTGTGTATTAGACTTGTGTATTCTTTTAGAATTGTCAAGTTTGGTGTTGAAAGAAAATATTTATTGTACCTCGTTATTCGCTTAATATTCGTTCAGAATGCCCACGTATCAGAAAATGTGATTAAAATATTTTCTTTTAAAATTGATTAAACATAGAAAATATATTTACGCCATAAAATCTTTAATATAGTTGAAAAGATAATTTTTTGAAAACTAAGATGGTGTAAAATTATTTGTACTATAATATTTTCGGAAGTTATGGCAAAAACGCTAAAATTTTAATAAATGTTTATCTTAAATCTACAGGATTGGTTCCCCTAAAACATGAAATTTTATTTTTATTTTTTTACCACTAAAATATACTTTTATATTCAACTGAAATAGTGTTATAAAACTTATCATTCAATAAAATAAATATTTGAAGGGTCCTGGAGTAGAAAAATTATGTCTTAACAGTTTTTCTCAAAATGATGTTGTAACTAGATTTAAATATCTTTGAAATGTTCCAAGTATTGTCTTGATTTTAGAAAAAATTAAACGGAATTGATAATAAAGACTTCTGTTAAACGTTAAAAGAAAATAGGGTATACTTTTTACGTTTCAATTTTTTTCTTCAGATTGCTAAAAGTCAATTTTTGTTCAGGAAAACAAAATTCTTATGAAAATTTTATACGTAAAAAATATCTGATTAATCAAACCCATAAAAATATTTCTAAGAAATTAGTATTTAATTGGAATTACAAAATCATACAAAAAAATGACCATATAAATTTATATTGGATAAAAAGGAAAAAAGAATTGAAAGATTAAAAATTAAGTAGTCTGGAATGTTTTGAAATTTTAAAAAAATTCTACAATTTTTCATTTTTTTTAAATAATATCTTTTGTTTTAAAAAGACATTTTAAAGAAAATGATGTATTTCAATAATAATATATTTGCATAAAAAATTCATACTCCTGATTAAATAATTCGCAAAAGTGCCTATTATGGTCCATTGTTCCCTTAAGACAACATAGTACTAGAAAAATTATCAAAATGTCGAATTTTTTTATTGACTCATATAATAAATTGTGTCATTCTAAATGTGAGCTCAAAATTTTTGAGCCCTAGCTTTATTTTTTTATTAAGTTATTGAAGAATTTTTTATGCGTGACAGGAAAGTAAACAATGTTGCCTTGCCCACTTTTCAGATTCAAACACCAATAAAAGATGCTCAAAAATATTGCCAATTTACCAAAGGCTTTCATCAAATGAGCTATAAGAGAGATGTACTTGGTTCAAGACACAAAACTTCAATGGGATTCTTCTGCACGGTGTCATTTGGAGCAAATACTCAAATATTACATCTTCATCGATCAAACAGAATAGCAGAAATAGCAATCAGAATAGCAGAAATATGCATTTAATTTTGATGTGCGTATTAATCTTTTTAAATGTATTATAATAAGATTTGTGAAATTTTGATATTTCGTTAGTTTTTCTTTATGTATCTTCAATATACAAATATAATATTTTGTTTCCATAAGTTTTGCATTTTTTTAACCTTAAACAATTTGGAATAACTTGAATCACATTTTGTCAAACTTACAAGCAAATTGGATAGATTTTATATTTTGATTTAGATGAATAAAAAGTTTAAATGCATTTTGATCCATGCTCGTTTTTTGCTTAAATGCTACCTTTCGAAAGGCTTTCTTGAAAATGGAGGTAAAGGTGTGAAATTATTTATGAATGCTCAGAAATATGTGTTTTATAAAACGTAGCATGTAATTACCTTTAATTGAGTAGTAATTTTTTTTAAATGTCCAAAGTCAGATTTCCTGTAATTTTCAGATTTTTTTGTGTTTTTTACAATAAAAAATTATTAAAAAATCAAATATTATTGGAAGGGGGAAATCCATACTAAATTTTATGTAGAATATTAATAGCTACATATAAAAAAATTGGGGAAAAATATTCATATTTAAATAAGTCTTAGGGTATTAAAAAAGCTCAAATTTCATAAAAATATTGAATTATTTTAAAAATATTTTTACGGAAGAGTTATTAAGTACCATTTTACATATTTTTAAAAGGTTAAATATAATTTTAAAAATTGAAAAGAAAAAAATTGAAATTCGAAAAAAATTGAAAAGAAAAAGATTTTGAGGTACTGTGTCGCTTTAAGTAGCGAATGTTTATGAGCAAACTTATCTCACAGGCGTTTTGGAGCTATAAGTCAATACAAGATAAGCAAAGAAAATTGACCACACGGGGCCGTTTAGATTTGCATCGCGGTCAATACCTGCGCAATTCATCACAGGTGAAGTCGGTAACGATCGAGACGGTGACCAACAAAGGTGAAAGCACTTAAAGGTAGGTCATAAAATTGTCTTTCTTGAAGGGGAGAGGGACGTCTTGCAAGATACTGCATCTCTTCATTTCTCCTCAAATAGACTCAAAGAAGGTTTGGAAGAGGGTGTTTTGGATGAGGGGGAGAGGATTCAATAACGTTTCTTTGTTCAATTTTACACACTTTATATACAAAAAAGTAAATCTTACCATTGCTTCTAGTTAGTAAAATAAACCGAACAATAATAATACAAAATGGACGAACTCGCCGTTATGAGAATAATATCTTCTAAAAATTAAGAATTAGAGGCATTGTGCTTTAATTTCATCTATATAAATAAAAATGAATGCTTGTCTGTAGGTCACTTATGCCTTCCTAAACCACTCATCCGATTGCGATGAAACTTGGTCAGTTTATTGTTTACACCTACGGGAGGGTTATGGGAACAGTACAATGATATAAAATAAAAAAAATAATAATAAAAGTAATAAAAAATTCGAATTTCAACTGCATCGATTTACTAGGAATTAGTTTCTAAATAACAAGCCGAGGAAACAATAGATTCTGTAGAAAGGCTAAATCCAAGTTAAAGGTTAATATTGTTTTGTTACTAAGCACAAATGCCCTGCAAATCATTCTTAGAGGTAATAATTCTTTTGAAAATTATGCGATAATTTTTTGGGAAGCCCAATACTGAGTTTTTTTAATTTGAATTAAATTTTAGCGTTTTTCGTAGTAACTGCCAAAAATATTGTAGTACAAATAATTTTGCACCATCTTAATTTCCAAAATCATCTTTTCAACTATATTAACAACTTTATGATGTAAATACATTTTCTATATTTAATCAATTTTAAAAAGAAAATGTTTTAATCACAGTTTTTAAAATTAAATTTGAGAATTCTGAACGAATATTAAATGAATCACGAGATACAATAAAAGTTTCTATTCATTTCCATTCTGAAAGAACACCAGAAGTTTTGCAAGTCTGAACAGAAGTTTACAAGTCTAAAATACACAAATCTAATATATAAAAAAAGGACATTTGTTTCGTATTATATGTGCTGTCGTACCGTTCATTCTATTTTGATAGAGAGTTGTCAAATTATTGATTAATTGCACTTTATAATTTTTTTTCGACGGCAGCAACGGTACCAGCTAGTTTCTTATATAACTCCATAAGAAGCTTTCGAATCAAAATGTACCCATCTTTGAGAATATTGTTTTTGCAAGATCTTGAATCAAAAAGGGTACAGTGGTCAAAGTCCTTTCGTCCCATTTAGAGACACATTGGAAGACATTTTAAAATATAGATAACCGCAAAAATATTAAGGAGTTCTTTAGATATTTGACTCACGTAAGTGGCTGGTGGAAATCTATATCGGCTGTCAACTTGTCGAGATAGTTTTTTCCCCCCAGTTTTCATTTTCTTTAGCAATCCTCATAAGGATTGTCATATTTTAGAATTGCTGAAAGTGTGAAAAAAAGAAACAGTTGTTTCCCTTTAGCATTGAGGTACAAATACGGACAGCATGGCAGTTTAAAATACGCTGTTAATGGACTTTATAAAAAATGATCTTGTGGAAATATGTGTCCAAAACGTTGCCCCATTGATAGGTCGTTTACCACAGTAGTTCATCCCATTTCCAATAGCTGGATTCAACCGATTCTCACCGGTTCAGAAGGATAACCTACCAGCATTTGACTGGAAGGGGCGTTTAGATATGCGGCTATATTAATCCATTTCTAAAATGTTAAGCCTTCGTATCTTTGTTTTGCCCATCAATGGGTCAAAAAAGATAAACATAATCTACTCTTGTTCTATTTATTTATGAATATTATAAAACTTATTGCATCTTTGATGGTAAAAAGAGAAAAATATATATTCATTAAAATATTTGCTTATTTAGAAAAGTTTAGAAATCAGCTATGCATTATTCTAGCTAGCGGTGGATTTAGATATTTTGTGGCCTTAGAGAGTACGCAATATGTTGATTTTCTTTTAACAAACTGGTTGATTTAATTTCAGATTTAACCGTAATTAATATTTTATTTTTGGTTGATACTTTATTACTTTATTAAGATTGCGAATATGTATTTGATTTTATTTAACCACTAGTCACCTGAAGCGAGTAGTTGATTCGTTGGAAATATTGATTTTCCTTTTATTTACTGGTGGTACTTGAATGTCCCATTTAAAACTAGCTTATATCTTTACCATATGACCATTTTTGCGGATTGTATTATAAAGAACACGGGGAATGTAACCCAAAATAACATAAAGCTAATGTAAGATAAAAGTAGGAATAAAAAATATTTAATTAAATTAATTAATATATTTTTGTTAATTAAATTTATTTTTCTTGAGTTGCCTGTGATTATTCTGCAAAGGAAACGAAACAACTGGTGCAAAAATGAAGTTGAAAAATGGATGGCAACATAAATCGGTAAATAAAGAGTTATGTTTAATTTCAGATAAATCGTTCAGACATAACTTCATGTTTATTTTCCCACCAAAATATCTGGCATTTTGATTGCCTTCTTAAATTGTGTTTGCTGTTTATAGTAAAATTTGAAATGGGGATTACTCCATTTGAGTAGTTTCCATTCCATTTGAATAATAAAACACATGAGATAACGGCGCCATTAAAAATATAAACTTACTGTTAATTCATCTTATAATTTTCAAGTGATTGTAAATTCACTGTTTTATTTATTGGATAAATTACATAGATTTTAATCAGAATCTTTTTTCTTTAACTTTCAATAATGGAAAAAGACACGTGATTAAATATTTCAAGAGATTATGAAAACCGTTTGAATTTCAAGGTAACAATGTAATCTAACGTTGGAGACAAGAGAAAAAAAATTTGTTGAAAATGCTGAGATTTACGAAAATTTGTACGGTTGTTAAATTGGTATTTTGAATCGGTATAAAGTTCCTGTTTGTGCTGTAGTATTTTACTACTAGCATTTTTGTGCTGCAACAAATTACTGATAAAACACAAGAAAAACTTATAATAAAAAATTTTGCTCAGTTAAAAAAAACGATTGGAATCTCTCATTTTTCCCTTTTTGGATAAAATATGTACCAAATTTGGTAACATTAAATCAAACGGCCTGGTCTGTAGAATACTAACATACACACACACACACACACCTATGTGGGCGTACGCACATTGATTTTTATTAGTAGTAAAGATAACATATCATATATTTATATTTATTTAAATGAGGTAAATATTTACCTTTATTCGGAAAAATTACAAAGGAAAAAAACGAAACATGATTAGCTAAAATTATATCTATTTGTACTAAGTTCAGTCCAACTGAAATGCTTTGAAATGGAAAAAACAAATCTTAAATGAGTTTTATGGCTTTTAGTTCATCAAAGCATACTTTGTATTTAATTTCAATTAAGGGGCAAGGAAGTAGAATAATTTGATGTTTAAATAAAAAGTTATTAATTATAAGGGGACAAATTAAAAGCATTTAAAAAACTGTATAACATACCAATTTTATGATTGCCTAATTAAGTTAGAAATAATTTTAAAGAAGATATCTGTTTCTATTTTTCATTCCCCGTAAAAGGTTTGGAGTTTAATTTAAAATATTTGCTATACAAAGCAATTGTAATAATTACGGACAATATATGAATTTTTTTCTTGAAAAATTCATCTTTGTGGATACTCGTATATTTAAGTAATATATACTCTATAAATATTGCTAAGCGTTTTTAGATGAGCTTATAATAACCAGTTTTCAGAATAAAAGAGACGATAATTAAATTCGACTTCAACGTTTTATCTCAAATATTTAGCCCAAACATGTTTTCAATGATCATTAAGTTCTAAAACATTACTGCTTAATGTTTTTCAATAACTTCTTTTTTTCCTTTTATTCGGAATTCGCTTTATATCAATAAAATATCTCAAAATTTTGGCAAGCATATAAACAATCCAAATCAGTTGCGCGTGAGTTGTTGCCAATTAACGGTTAACAAATTCACATAAACGGTTATAATGAAAAAATTTAATATTGAGAATATCATTAAGAAAAACAAACTATTTTTCTTGAAACATTTCATGCATGTAATTACTACATAGTGAATCCGAAATGTCCATTATTTGCAACAGGGGAAAATAGGTACTTCTAGCTTATAAAGGATACTTACAATATTTTTTCAAAAAGAAATGCGTACACGTGTTTTGCAGTCATATGTTTCCGTCATTGTCTGTGTTCCAAAAAAAAGTTTTCATATCGATTACCACTATTTAAATATTATTCACCAAAGATAAAATACGGAAAAAGTTATAAAAAGGAAGAAACAGCACAAATACGACATTTTCTGAACTCCAGTTGTTTGCCTTACATAAAACAAATAATTTGTAACTTCTACTCGCATTGAAATTTGATATAACAAACTCTCAGAAAAATTATCGTACGCTTCAACGTTTTTATGTTGACATATTACTTTTTAGATATGCAATTCTAGATTTATTTTATCGAAACAGTGGATCAAATTCAAAATCTGTTGAACTAAAGCATCACTATAAAATATTTTCAAATATGGTTATGAAATCTTATTTTGCTTACAAAAAGGCTTAGTAAATTTTTAAATTTTCTTAAGAAATTGTGTTTCTAATCTATATAAATAAAAATGAATGTTTGTCCGTATGTCGCTTATGCCTTCCTAAACCTTTCGTCCGATTGCGGTGAAACTTGGTCAGCTTAGTGTTTACACATACGGTATGGTTATAAACATGGTACGGATATCTAAAATTAAAAAAAAAATCGAATCACACCCGCAACTGTTTACCAAGGATTCATCTCCCAATAAATCACGAAAGAGACAACAGATTCTGTAGAAATGCTAAATCCAAGTTAAAGATTAATATTTTGTAGCTATAGTAGATAAATATAATGTAAGTCATTCATTCTCAGAAATAACAACTTTATTATAGATTATGCAAAAAAGTGTTGGGGAGACCAACCCTGAGGGTTTTAAATTTTAATAAAATTTTAGCGTTTTTCTCGGTAACTACAAAAAATTTTGTAGTACAAATAATTCTGCACCATCCTAATTTTCAAAAATTATCTTTTCAAACATAGGAAAGATTTTATGGCCTAAATATATTTCCTATGTTTAATCAATTTTAAAAGAAAATATTTTAATCACATTTCCTAACATTAAACTTGAGAATTCCGAACGAATATGAAGCGAATCAAGAGGTACAGTAAATAGTTACTTTCATTGCCCTCCTGAAAGAATACCAAGTATTATAATTTTCAAAGAATAAACAAATCTAATATATAAAAATGAATATTTGCTCCTTCATATTTTATATCCCTTCTTACCGTTCATTCTATTTCGATGTAACACAGCCAAATTATTTATTGATAGTACTTAACATTAGTTTTTTTTCGACGGCAGCAACACGCCAGCTACCAGCTAACACTTAATATTTTCTAAACACAGACATGAAAGTTTTTTTTTGACCATTTTATTTGAAACTAATGGAATTAAATTTATGTTGCCGAATAGAGCTGGGTCTTGTCGCCATATTTATTGCTTTTGAAACGACGTAGTAAGACGTCTTAAGAATTGTCTTCCGATAAGACAATTTTCAAGACAAGTAGTTCTTGGCACCTTTGAAGTGAAGCCGAACACCTTTAAGCGGAATTTCGCAAGAGAAATTCTTATCTTGGTTAAAAATGCCCCGACATCTTGTCTCCACTTTAATGATAGTTTCCAATAAAAAAAAATTTAGGTCAAGAAGTATGTTCCTTTAGGGAACACACACCTGTCCAGGTCACCTAAGTGAATCTGTAGCCCCTCCCAACAATCGAAGGAGGAAAGACATACTTATAAAAATTAGACATATATAAATGGATTTTTGTCCAGTTTTGTCAATCGCTTTTTCTAATTGATTTAATTTTTGACTTTGTGATATTTATAACATGTATACATGACCGCATAGCACATTTGTTAAGGTATCCGAACACGTTGAAAAGGTTGATTTCCAAAAAAATTGACATTTCCCCCAAAATTTGTTGGATATACATGTCTTTGAGCTATCCAAAACAGATTTACTTTTGTCTCTACGTTCATTAGAAGTCAAGATATCAATATTTTTGTAATGATTGGTAAATCGGAAGTGGACATTTAATTTAAGCGAAAATACCAATTTAAAGAGCCCTCAAAAGATGCTAAAAATTTGCATAAACACGAATTTAGTTTTAAATACGGAAAACGTTTGGCAGAGAAAAACACAAAATGCCAATGAAATTTTTAATTGTGTTTAGTGGAAAGATGTCTTTGTTGAACTCTGAATCCTTAGATTAGAGATATTTATATCTGTAATACATTTCGAAGAAAGGTTTTATAGAATACAGAGATTACAAAACAAATAAAAGAATCAAGTTACAATACCTAGAAATTTAGAAAATAGGCGAATCGGATATATGCATTTTCAATCCATTATGATGTTATGGGACTGCTTTAAAAATGACAATTAAAATAATGCTAATTTTAAACAATTTAGCAAAAATAAAACCTGAAATTTTATCTAAGCGATTTATCAGATAATAAATATAATCAGAATTTCAAGCGAATCTGCTAGTCTCTGAGGAAGTAGCGTATAACATTTCATATTTTGTGTTTAAATTCATTATACAGAAAATAGAATAAAGCTAAAATTTTGGAGCTTCTCATTTTGATCTTCAAATAATTTAAACTTTGGTTCAAATTCACATTTTTTTTAATGTCAAAGCCTCATACTAAATTTTATTTGGGCTTTAAAATTATTGCATTCATATGCTCAAGAATTAATAGAAAAACAGATGCATTTTTTCCAAAATTTGAAGTTCATTTATAATTCTTTTGATAAATTCTACTCAGAAAAGGCATTCATCAACAGCAAAACATTTTCAATTATTCTGTTCATATACAGATGAATGCTCGGGCAGACATTTTATCGATACATTTTATCCAAACTCTCAGAAAATTCTATAAGTGAAGAGTACGAGCCAAATTTCCTCTTTTTGATTCTGTGAGTTTTTTAGCTTTAGCATTTATAAATATAGCTTATATTCAGCTATAGCATTACATTACAGGCTAAATCATGTATAAATAAAAATAAACGTTTGCCTGTACGTCTCTTGTGCTTTCCTAAGCCTTTCATCGGATTGCATTGAAACCTGGTCAGCTTAATTGCTTACATCTACGGAATGGTTATAAGCATAACACAATTATCTAAAAAAATTGAATCTCTACTGCATCTATTTACCAACGATAAAAAAATCTCGCAAGGCGAAAGTAGATTCTGTTGAAAGGCTAAAGCCAAGTTAAAAGTTAATATTTTATAACTATAGTACGCAAATGTCATGCAAGTCATTCTCAGAGGTAACAACTTTATGACAGATCATGCGAGAAAGTTTTGCGAGACAAATCCTGAGAGTTTTTAATTTTATTAAATCTTAGTGTTTTTTTCAGTAACTACCAAAATTGAGGGACAAATAATTTTGCACCTTCTTAATTTTCAAAAATGATCTTTTTAAATATATTGACGATTTTGTGGTATAAATATGTTTTCTATGGTTCATCAATTTTAAAAGAAAAAAATCATAATCACATTTTCTAAAATTAAATTTGAAAATTCTGAGCCACTATTAAAAGAATCACGGGATATAATAATTTCTTTCATTGCCATTCTGAAAGAACAAACACTAGGTTTTAAAATTCTAAAAGAATATACGAATCTAATATATAAAAAAGAATATTTGATCGTATTTTATATACTGTCGTACCGTTCATCCTATTTCGATAAACATTGATGAATTATTCATTGATTTTAAAAAATATTTTTTTTGTGGTAGCAACGCGCAGGGTACCCGCTAGTATCATATATAAATGTTTCGGAATGAAAGAAATCTGAAAAATTTCTCGGATTCATCAAAATTTCGCCGTCATATTTTTAATGCTTGCAATATTCTCCTTAATTAAATACTTCGTGTTCAAAAATTAAAAAAGAAAAAGTGTTTGCATTTCTTGGAGACCCAAACCATTTAAGCAATTATTGATTACTAGCTGGTACCCGTCGCGTTGCTTCTGCCGAAAAAAAATAGTATCAAGTGCAATCAATCAATAATTTGGCAATGTTTTATCGAAATAGAATGAACGGTACGACAGTACATAAAAAACGAACAAATTTCCTTATTTATATATTAGATTTGTGCATTCTTGTAGAATTGTAAAGCTTGGGGTTCTTTGGGAATGTTAATGAAAGAAACTATTTATTATATCTCTTGATTCGTTTAATATTCTTTCGGAATTAGTTTAATTTTAGAAAATGTGATTGAAATATTTTCTTTCAGAATTGATTAAACAGAGAAAATATATTTATACCATACAGTTGAAACGATAATTTTTTGAAAATTAATATGGTGAAAAATTATTTGTTCTGTTATATTTTTGGATGTTACTTCAAAAAATGCCAACATTTAATTAAAATTTAAAATCCTCAGGATTGGTCTCTTCAATACTTTCTCGCATCATCTGTAATACAGTTGTTACCTCTGAGAATGACTTGCATGGCCTTTGTATTCAATAGTTGCGCAATAGTAACCTTTAACTTGGATTTAGCATTTCTACTGAATCTATTGCATCTACTCGGCGAGTTGTTAAGAAATTTATTCTTGGTAAACAGATGTGGTTTAGATTCGAATTTTTTATTATAGATAATTCGAATTTTTATTTTAGACATACTTATAACCATCCCGTAAAAGTGAGCCATAAGCTGACCAAGTTTCATCGCAATCGGATGAAAAGTTTTGAACGGCATAAGAGGCATACAAACATGGATTTTTATTTATATAGATACTGAATATATAAATCCAAAATAATCTCACCTGTTTCTATAGAAAAATCAATGTCAACTGCAAAGTGAATTGAAGACACGATGCTGGCAATATGTAAACTCTATTACGTTTTCACGGTGATTCAGAAAAGAAAGCAAGCTTATAAGAATCGGAAAAACCCAAGCGACATCTGAAAATTTTTTTAATGAATTCATTGCCTAAAGGCATCCAATAGGGCTTATTAAATTCAATGAGATGTTGCAACAATCCATGGGAAAATGAACTTCCGTGTTCCAGCTTGTTGATGGAAATGTGAGTTTAAAACTCATGTAGGTCATGTAGCCTCTTTTCGAGGAAGAATTTGAGGCCCCTTATGGGTAGCAGGACCAGATAAAAACTGGAAGATGTGCGCTCATCTCAGATGCTCAAGAACGCCATCTCAAATGCTTCAGATGCTCAAGGCATTTCATCTCAGGTGAGTCGAGAAACGTTCTTTTAATAACTCTGAATTGTTAAATGATTAAATGGGTTTCTACTTAACTTAGAAGGCAGAAGCATCATAAAGAATATCATAATCAGTCCCTACTTAACAAATGAATTAGAGAATCATTTGTAGAGATATTTGATGTTATGCATTGCATATAAGAGAATGAAGCAAATTAAATCATTTGGTATAACATCGACTCTGCAAAACACAACAACTTTACTCACGGAAACAAAAGTAAACATAAATTTAAAAAGTTAATTTCCAGTTGCCAACTCGGAAAAACTTATACGTAAAAATATTTAGATACATCCTAAGAAAAAGTGCGAAATTACAGTGAGTCAGGGAGGATAATCTTTTTAAAATCACAACAAATAAATCTTGCATTTCCGCTAATGCACGAGATGCAAAAATAATACTTCAGTGAATGAATGCGATCAAAATTTAGGCACCACACATTACTAAAAATATGGTGGCATTTTTATAATACTAGATGTGCATCCTTTAGTATGTAATTTATGACATGCCTATTTTCAAACAATATTTTAGGAAAAAAATTTTGTTCGTCATGTTTTCGATATCTTTTTTTCTTCTGTCATTGTCAGTGAACCCGAATAATCTTTTATGCATCTTACTGGAGTTGGTTGTGAAATCAACTCAAAATCTGTAAAATAATGGTTTGCCTTTGTATACATCATTTATTTCTGAATTGTGTCTCTGGACACTTTCAGAAATGTTCGTTTCCTCACAAGGTCAGGATAGGTTTCAGGATTTAATTTGCATATTAATGTCTGTACGTTTGTGTCTCATTTTCCTTTCAGCCGCCAGATAATTTTCTTAATTTTGTTTGCTCATTTTGTTTTCCTAATTATATATCTTGATGCTCAAAATTATCTTGTTTTCCTGTCATGGGCAGGATAATTTCATCACTGTTTTTGCATATTTGATTTAGTTTCTACAAAAACGTGTCTCGATGCTCAGAGGAGTTTCATTTTTCTGTTACAGACAGGGACATTTTAATAATTTTTTGCTAGCTTAGTTTCCCTAAATATGCATCTTGACACTCAGGATACTTTTCATTTCTTCTGAAGGGCGGGATAATTTTTATACTATTATATTTGCATATTTAATTTAGTTTCCTTAAGCACATGACTCGAAAAGTTAGGGTGCCTTGTTTTTAACTCATGGGCAGGATAATGTTCATTATTATACTTGTATGTTTAAATTGATTTCTTTAAGTGTGTGTCTCAACGTTTTAGCGAGATGCGATTTCCTTTCAGGAGCAGTTTTTGGAATTTTGCGGTTGATTTGCTTCTTCAAGTTACAAGCCTAATTGGCACAATCCAATACATATAAATTCCACGTTATTCTGCATTCTGTGCTATTATATAAATGCGCACTTAAATCTGCCTTCAATGATGAATTGAAAGATGGTTTAGTTTTCGAATTTTCAATGCTCATAAAGATATTAAATCTTTTAACTCCGGTGGCCATGATCAAAGACCAAATATTGGTTTTTTACGTCATCTTCAGCCTAAAGCAAGAAATTAACTAAGAAAAAGCTATACTTTCTTTATTCAACCTTATAAAAGTTTAAAAAATAGTTTTAATTTAAAAAATGCGTTTTTTGTCACCTTTAATATGTTATTAATTTCTATGTTCACTAATAACAATTTACCGATTTCTCATCGATTATTATATTTATTTATTTTATACTCAATAATTTTGTATGTAATTAAACATATTTCATTTTTTAAACTAAGCTATGCAAAATAGTAAGCATTTTCGTAAACCCTTCCTTTTAAAAATTTCATATTCGAAAATTTTTGATTCTGCAATAAATATGATTGATTAGTTGATGAGATATCTTTATCACGTCAGCATGTTTCTTATCTTGTTTTGAGATAAAAGAGACCAATAAGAGATGTCTCTTATTCTTATCTCAAAATACAATAATTAGACACATGATGACGTGATGTAACAAAGTTAAAATTTTGATTTTCAAGTTGCATACTTTTGAAGTGAGCATTCCCCATGTGATATCTATACCAGGTTAGTAATAATTCATTTAATATCTTTAAATGAATATTTAATGTAAAATAATTTTTATAAAAGCTGTCTTTTCTGCATTTAGAACAACACAACGCTCCAACTTTTGCCACATTGGTCAATCGATGCCACATTGGTAACTTCATTTATGAATCGATATTTCTTTTTCCCTCAGATAAAAACAGTGAAAAGAATAAAATATCACGAAAAAAAATTGTGTTTTTATACACAGAACAATATATTTTATCCTTCACAATGTTTCTATCTCAGAGATAAAGAAATGTCGATTCAAAATGAAGAAATACCATCTTCTGAGTAGGTAAGTGAAATTTCGTTAATTTTCTTTCAACATTCAAATTTGAACAACTTTCAATGTTGTTATTAATGATATTTCAAACATATGTCAAGGTAAGTAAAATTTAATTTGACATTGAAACTTTTTTTTAAAAAATCTTAAAATGGTTTGATAATTAACCTTTTGCTCTCGAATAGTGCCTGTCACGCATGAATCAAGATGGTGCATCATTTTTACCCTTTATTTATTGATTTTTAAATTTTGACTATTGTTGTGGTTTATCCCATTTGGTCGACGGGTCGCGGTGGTCTGGTGGTAAGGTCACGGGTGCGGAACCGGAGGGTTTCAGGTTCGAGACTCGATTTTACCGAAGAACCGTCGTGTGAGGGGGTCTCTTGCACGTAAAATCATTCAGGCCAAACGTCCTCCCACTGGTGTGGTGTGGTGAGGGGGGTGCCAGTTCAGGTGTTGTCCTCGTCATCTGACCGTGGTTCAAAATGACGTTGTCCGTCCCCACATAGCCCTCGTGCTGCTTTAAATTTTTAATTTAACTACACTAAACTGAAACCTATCTGGTCTACAGTAACATCCAACCAGGTCCATGAGCCCCAATGCCTTAAAACAATGTAACACTGCCTTAGGACTCGAGAACAGCTGGACTTTGTTGAAACCAATGAAGGCCAAAATGTGTGCAGGAGCAGCTTGGACATATGGGATAAAAAATTTTGATTATTAAAAGTACCCATAGAATGATAAACAATTTGGATAAATTTTTCGAGGAAATTCCTCAAAATAATTAAGGTATCCAACTACGTTTTGAAGTAAAATTCTGAAGAATTGTATTTTTTTAATACTTTTTATGGATTTTTGATGTATTGTTAATACAAAACACTACAAATACAAAAGCAATTATTAGGAAA
>JAPMOQ010019071.1:537264-571398 GCA_026543055.1 Argiope trifasciata
AGCAATCATAATTTTCTTTGCACATAAGTTATAGAATGTAACGATGAATGAAATGAATCAACAACTAAGAAACATTTTGAAATGTAAAGAAGTTACTGGTAAAAATATGCTGATATATTCATTTTTTTTCATAAATTTTCAACTTCATTTTTCTAAGAACCCTATTAAATGAAAAAGTATTTCACCAACAAAAAACTTTTGGTTCATTTCATTGCCCATATTATTTAAAACACACTCTGAAAGTTTTATGCAAATAACTCTATTAGCTTTGGAGATATCATGTTAACGGCGGAGAATTTTTATGAAAATTAAAATTTTGAGATTTTAAGACAGATTTTAATTGAAAAATGTGGAACACTGGAAGATATGTCAGGCTTTCCTTCTCTTGGATAAAATGAACTGTTTTGGGAAAAAAAAGTCTGAACTACAAGAAGTAACAAGAATTTTTTTAAATCGCATATGGCCAATAACCAGTGTTTTTAACGTAAATGCATATTTATTTTTTGGAACAATAAAGGAGCATTTGTATTAAGTGAATAAGTATGCATCAAATTAAGTTTCTGAGTGCAAAGAGATATTTTTTAACTTTGAATATCTCCGAATATATCATTAAGGCTAATTAAATACTTGTTCATTTTTATCACATAGAAAAAACTGTATGCAGAATGATTTTAATAAAGTTTTCATTTTAATTTTAGTTGCAAGCTATAATGAGAGCGTGCGAAAAAGGTCAAGAAGATTTAAACCCTCATTACATCATTAATTAGAATCCTTTTATGTTATTTAACAACATAACAAGCCAATGCTTTGGAACTGTTAGCAAAATTTTTATATTAATCAATGTGCATGCTTTCATAATATAATCATAATGCAATGATTACATGGATTATGTTAATCATTGCATTATGAAGACAGTTCAAGTAATTCCATAGAAAAAACAGAATTCTAAGAAAAATGTGGTATAAAGAAGTAATAAATTATAATGAAGGGAGGTATTATTATCATTTGAAAAGTTTATTACAATCTTTTTATATAAATTATTAGACAAAGTACTTAGTGACGGAAAATAAAATCTTAGATAATTTTATCTAGGGAAAAAAAAAAGGTGAGTAAAAGGAATCCGTTTCCTTAAAATTCCATTCATTTTTTGAATTCATATTCTTGCATTAACCTAACATATCATAATGAATTAAATTGTTAAAATTTAATATATAAATCACGTATGTTTCTGAACGAACTCAGTTTTGCAATAAAGAATCAACTACCATTTTGTATACTTTTGGTTATTGGTTTAATATGTCAATAAGCATTTAAAGATAAATATATGCATCTATTCAATTTATTAATCTTTCGAAATTTAAAAATCCTTTCCATTTCAGCAAGAAATATGTTCAGAGGTTATAAATATGTATATTTAAGAACTCTGTTAAATGTCCCTACAACTATGATTAATCACTTGACATACGAATTTACTTAACTTCCTCATTAAATAACGAATTGAACAGCTTTCTAATTGGAATGTTTACTATTATTTTAATTCCCTTAATAATAATACGTTTCAAGTGCCTTTTTTCATTTTAAAATATTTAATACTTTTCACTTAATTAAAAATTTAATAATTAGATGCGCGTCTCAGACATGTCATTGCATGCAATGTGGTTAATGTATAAATTCTATGCATCAGAAATTTAAAAGTACCAATACGCTACATGAACCAATGCATTTTTTATACATAATTAGAACTTTCTGTTGTATTTTATGGAAAAAGTTCAAAAACAAAATGGTAGTTTAAAGCTGGGTTTTTCATTGCATAACTACCTTCCCTTTTATTGATACGTTATTGGTATTTAATCTAGTTCAAAACATTGGTTGTAAAAGGAAATATTTTCTCAAATAAATGGTATCGCTTTATTTCATATGTCTATGGGTTTCTTTATTTTTTTTTTATCTTTTTTCACAATTCGTCCATCTCCAAGGTAAGTGGAATCTCTCTTTGATAATAAAATCACACATATCAATTCAAATTGCTCCTTTCAAATTGATCCTTTTGTTTCGCACAAGGGAGAAAAATCTAAGAAGTTTGCTGAGATCAATGATCCCGTTTTATTCTGCACCCGGCGCATTGTTGCCGCCGAAAAAAACATTAAATGCGATCAATCAATCAAAATTTTGCAATATTTTATCGAAATAGGATGAACGGTATGAACAGTTTATAAAATACGAACAGATTTGCGTATTCTTTCAGAATAGTAATGAGAGAAACTATTGTATCTCGTGCTTCGTTTAATAGGCGTTCAGAATTCACAAATTTAATTTTAGAAAACGTGATTCAAATATTTTCTTTTAAAATTGATTAAACATAAAAGATATATTTATACCATAAAATTTTTCATATAGTTGAAAAGACAGTTTTTGAAAATGAAGATGGAGCAAAATTAATTGTATTACGATATTTTTGGTAGTTTCTGAGAAAAAAGCTAAAATTTAATCAAAATTTAAAAGCCCCAAGAATGGTCTCCCCAAAACTTTCATACATAATCTGTTTTAAAGTTGTTGCATCTGAGAATGACTTGCATGACATTTGCGTACTATAGCTACAAAATGCTACACCTTTCAACTGGATTTAGCATTTCAACAGAATCTACTGTCACCTCGGCGAGTTATTTGAAGATGAATCCTTGGTAAATAGATGCTGTTGAGATTCGATTTTTTTTTAAATTTTAGATAATTGTTCTATACCTATAACCACCCGCAGGTGTTAACAATAAACTGACTCAGTTTCATCGCAGTAGGATGAACGGCTTAGGAAGGCGTAAGAGGCATACAGACAAACATTTATTTTTATTTCTATAAAGATATTTTTTATTTCATAGAAAAGTTTGACTTCAAGATTTGATACTAAGGAGCGCGTATTTTCTACTATACTGTATTTCCAGGAGGAAGAAATTTAATTGCACACTATGAGGGAAATCTACAATAGCTTTTTCCAGCCCCGATTCTAAAACGATTTCGAAAATTTTACGGTCATACAAATTATCACCACCCCCTCAGTACGCAATCAATGGTCATCTACTCCCCAGCCTGATCTTTTTCGAGAGAATTTTCAAAATAAAATTTAGAACTCTGAACGAATTCGCCAATTTTTATTTCGGACTTTATAATATCGGCATTTTGAACTGTAATTAACCAATCGGAATACAATATCAGTATTTCACCACTTTCACATATACCATTAATCTTATAGATTTTTATTATACTTTTATGGTGGGGGTGGGTCTAATGCCACTTGGTCATACCAAGCCCGAATGAACGCTGTTCTTTCGAATGAAGGCAGAATTGTTGCTTTCGTGGTTAACAAACCCCGCTAAGGTGATAGGAAGACTTTGCTCGAACACACACGGCACAACCCTTTTTAGGGGGGGGGGGGCTTGAACTCATTCACACACTGATTCATCCACCAGCAAGTCAGAATTGAGATCTGAATTATAGACCGACTCAGGACTTTGCAGTTACGATGTATTTAATGTGCCCCCACTGCCATTAGCCAACACGGCGGTCTTTGGCCGAGACGAGGACAGACTAACGCTCTACCAACCAGGCTACCACGGCCACATACTTTTGTTGTCATTAATATGTTATCAAATGAAATGACTGAACGATACTTATCAATATTAACATTCCTCAGCAAATATTGCAATGGCATTAATATAATCCTATCGATCAAATGAGACGAAATATATCTAATTATAACAAAGAAAGCTTTATAATAAATTACTAATGCATACTGATGACACACAATTTTTTTTTTGGTTCACTAAAGAATGAAATTCGTGGATGAAAAAAAATTGATGAAATGAAATGTATGAAAGTTTACTGATATAATTTCTCTCAAAAATTAAATTAGAGTGGATATACAAACTTCGCGTCTTATTTAGAGCTTTGCTTCACATAAAAAAATGTGAAATGGATTATTATATATGTTAGCTATCACGATTTTTTTCTCTATAGGAATATATTGTGAATTTGTATTTTTTTAAATTTGTTTTTTCAAAAATGGTCGGTAGTTGAGAAAAGCGATTCATTATTGCCAAATCCGAGATTCATTCAGTTCCAAATGAAATAAAATAATTGAAATTCATACAGTTTCTAGCTGAAGAAACTCTGATTTTTCTGTTATTTTAAATATAAAGAATATTTGAGTTTAATGTTAATCTCGGAAAAGGCACTAGAGCATAGGTTCCCAACTTGGGCGATAGCACCCTCTTGCAGGTGTTCGAGGCTTTCAGGGGGGCGGTAAAAGACCCAGAGAAAATTAAGGGGCATTGATATAGCACCGAGGGGTGTGGGAAGATTAACCAAATTTAGTCTAAAACAGACTTTAAAATCACGCTGATAATTCTTTTCTATCACGTGTGCGAAAATTCCCAAATTTCGATATGAGACTTCACTCTTGAGATAAAGAGATACATCTCTAGTATATATGGCTTTGTGGCTGCATGCGCCAAAACAATTTATTTATTTGGAAAGTAATAGTTTATTATGGATTAATTCGTATCATCAAAACCCATGCCTGCCCTTCTTACAGGTTAGCTAAGACTTTTCTTCTTCTTTTTTAAATAAAGAAGAAATTCAGTAGCGTTTCAATTCCACCAATATTCTAGCCATAAGTAATTTTTTTAAAATTAATTCTTGTTTCCACTATGCATTATGTACGCTCTTATTTCTCTGGAATAGGAGGGGAGGGGGGTATTGAAATATTCACTAGAAACAGAGGCACCAGTTTAAAAAAGATTGGGAACCTCTGCACTAGAGTGTGTGTGTGTTTCGTATTCGATACTATTATTTTCTATGACATTATTTGTGCTGCCCTCTAGTGAGAAACATGGAAACTATTCGTAGAGGAATTCAAATGTCCACTGACGAACTACCAATCAACGTCCAAAAGGAAAATATTTTTGCTGGAGAAAACTAAGATTAAAACTGCCAGAAAAAGCTGCTTTTAAGAAAGCTGTGATTGCATTTTACGTAATCAATTGCGATATTCTACTGAGTTAATCATTGTATTCAAAAGTATACTTCAGTTGGGTTTTTTTTTTTTTTTGTAATCAAAATTATTAAAACATTATTCTTCTTGCCTTAGATTAAAATCTTATAAAATTTCTGAATTTAACAGAAACAGATATTAGTTTTTTCTTAAATTAATATAAAGAAGTTAAAGATTTTAAAAATGACAGTTTTATGTATTAACAGTTCTAAAATAAATAAGGGAAATTTAAACAAATAATAAACTCTATAGTTTCATATATTTTAGGTTCATTCATCTAACTTGATTGCTTCAGCTGTTGAATTCTACTGCTAAAGGATTTTTGTATCAAGCAGTTTATAGAAAAAAAATAGAACATTTAATTTATAAAAGAAAAATTTACTTTGAAATTGTAGTATTTTTAATACTAGAGAACTAAATTTGATAAAGAATCTGATTTATTTGGAAAACTTGAATATGTCGCTTCATTTAAAATATCCGCAACTTAAAATGAAGTTTGATGTCCACCCCTGCTTTTCATGTCGCCATTTTTATATTATACTAACTGGCTTCGATGACCAAATATGCGTCCAATATATAAATAGCATTATCAACCAACTTTTATTAACTGTGTTTTATATACACGAATAGTTGTATTTGTTAAAATTGTGTGATAATTACAGACTGGTTGGTTACGTTGACGAAATGGCGAAAATAATTGGCAAAATCGGAATCACTGCTGATACTAAGGAACCTTTTTAAGTTTTATTTTGTGTTATTTCACAAAAATGGATGGCTGTGGGGAATGATTTGCAATGATGAATGAGACAGAGAATATAGGGACATGAACTTTGTAAGAAATAAAAATTGGCGAAATTGGTATTGCAGTTTTGGGCGAATCTTTGTTACAGATTTTCTCAAAAATATTCCAGTGAAATAGAATTTTTGATATATTTCTCAAAATCGGTAGATATTGGAGGGCGGTAAACAATTTATAGCATTTCTAGGTTTCATGTACCATCATGCACGCAAAATAAATATTTTGAAAATGAAAAAATAATTCGGAGTCTCTAGATTGTGCTTCAGAATCTGCTAAGGAACCCAAAAGTGGCATGTTTGTGTCCCTAATCTTCGAAAGACTTCACCTGCATATGGATTTGGGACATATTAAAGATGGTGACAAGTTTAAGGGGGAGGTTACAAAACGGGCTTTTGTCTTTATTATATATACATATATATATATGTATCATTTTATCGGCAAAAATGATGAAAAAATGATTCAAATAAGGTAATCAGCCTTACCTGATCTTCCAGGGCCGTCATTGTAGTTGGGTAAGCATTTCACTTTCACACAAATATTGAAGATGAAACATTTATGATCACGTCAAGCACACAAAATGACATTTAGAATCAAAAACTTCTCAAAATTAAGTTTCGATTTCACCCGAAGACCATCTATTGGTGACTGCACTAGCAGGTCTCGATATCGACTGAAGAAAAGTGGCATTGTTGTCGGATTTTGAAATTCCAAGATGGGAGGAGTTTGTGACAATATTTATGATTCAAAATGATACATTCTTTTCCCGAATAATTCTCATTAAACAAAACACATTTTGGGAAAGTGCTTTTTTTATAAAAATTTTCATATGTAAAAAGTAGTTGTAGGAAAAGGAAATAAAGGAAGTGTTATCGTTTTCAATCTCTAGTATATGAATTATGAAATGCCGTAATTTTCAAAAATTTGAACTCGAGATATTGACGCAACTTCAAAGTTTAAATTTCCTTAAGTCTAAAAAACAAAATAAAAATGTCTTAAGGTCCGTCTGTCTGCAACGAAAATAATACAAAAACGTTCGAATTAGACTTTGGTAAAACTAACATTACACCAAATTTTCAGATTTCTATCAAATTTTAAGTGAAATCCGTGCAAAGGAAGTCTGTCTAACCAGCTATTCGAATAGAAATTAACGCAATAACTACGAAAAAGAAAATAATTAGATAAATTAAATTCGGTACGCATATTTAACCTTCCAGCGGGCCCGCGTATGTGAGAGATACACTAGAGATGAATTTCGTTTTATACCTTCAAATCTGGTGGTACTGGGAATGCCTATCATTGGCTATTTGTCGCCCTCCCTTTGACCTACTTTCAGTTGTCGTCGTAAGTTTATGGCGTTGATAGATCTCTGCCGATCAGATATTTGTATTTTAGAGATACTCGCGACCGCTCATGTAAGATTTTACCACACCTGATTTTGTATGATTTTACAAATAAATCCGTATTGTTTTAGACTGGCGACAGCTGGCAAATGCACTTACGAAGGAAAATGTTGAAAAAATGCACCCACATCTATAAAAAGGGAACTAACATTTAAGGTGCTAAAGAGAAAAGCCGAACAAGGCATTGAATTGGAAGATGGCATGTCAGGGAAAAACGCCTGCCAAAAAGAAAAGCGAACTAGAATCACGAGGTTCAGTTGTGAGATTTGCCAGAAATTTATATGTTTAGAGCACACAAAACACATTTGCTCAAATTGCAACGCTGCAATAAAATAACAATGAAACTATTTTCTTCATTTTCATATCTAACTTTAAATTACTTTTTTCCTTTTTATATTAAATTCTGTATTTTTGCACTTCTAAATTTTATATGCAAATTGTTTTGTCAAAATATCGACCATTTCATTTATATTATTTTTAAATCCATTCAGTGAGCCTGTGGTCATTTTATATTGTTATTGCAATCTATGTTTATATTGTTTCTGCTTCTTTTTAAGTAAAAAATGTTTAAAGTGATTGTAGTTATTAATCCTAAGCTCTTTACAATATAATTTTAATAATTACGCTTTTAAAAATTTACAATTTATCATAGCGTATGTGGGAAATATGCGCGACCTTTCATGTTGGTATGACGGCCGTGCCCGCTGGAAGATTAACATCTCGATAATGTCAAAATTCGACCACCTATTCGTACATGCAGGTCTATGCAAAAGTGATACCTCATACGTGTAATAACTTAAATATAAATATATCAAACTTAGTGCTTTTTTTTTGTGAATATAAGTAAAGTTCTGAGTCAAATTTCGAGAAAAATATGTTCTAAACACAAATTAGATTTTCAAATACTATTAACTACATTCCAGGAATTAATCGCCAAAACTTACGCCAAAGACCAGAATTTTAAAAATGTTAAGGTATCCGACTACGTTAAAAACACAAATTATCGACCACATTAGATAATATTTTTTTATTGTTATTTCTTACAGTTCAGACTTTTCCCTTTCCAAATTAGTTTGTCTTTTCTAGGAAAAGGAAGACCTGACCTATCATCCAGGGTCACACATTTTTTAGCTAACATTTGTCTTGAGCTTTCTCAAAACGTTCATTTTTATAAAAATTCTCCATCATTAACATGATATCTCAAAAACTAATAGAGGTATTTACATAAACATATCAGTGTGTGTTTTAAATTATATTGGAAAGGAAAAGAACCAAAAGTTTTATTATTGGTGAAATTCTTTTTTATTTATAGGTGTTTTTAGAAAAATTAAGTTGTAAATTTATGGAAAAATTGCATATATACTTACATTTTCACACATAACTTCTTTTCATCTCAAAATTTTTCTTAGATTTTGGTTCATTTCGTTAATCATAACATTCTATAACTTGTATACTAAGAAAAATGGGATTGCTGCATTACCATTTGTGTAGAGTGCTAACCGTTTTGCCTAAATTTCATTGAATTCACTACAAATTCTCCTATTTCTCAAAATAAATTATATTTTCAAATAATTTTGTCGTATTTATAGTATTTTGTATAAAAATTGACAATATATCTAAAAACCAAAGTTTTAAATTGTTTTTAAAAAGTCCAATTAAAAAATTTTTTTCCTTCGAACGTAGTCAGATACCTTAAATTCCTTTCAAATATTAATGTAATTATATAACATAAAACATCAAAGCAATTACAACATAAAACTTACATTTTAAACATAAAACTTAACATGTAGTGGAAAAATACAATGGAATTTTGAGGAGAAATATCACTGACAACCCGAAATTTCTTTTTAACATGTTCTAGTGGATTGATGATCATTATGATCCAAGCAATGGAACAGGACGTACGTTTAGATAACATTTCTTTAATGATCACATTTCACACAAAACAAACCCGAAAGGCAAGGCAATTGTTGCAAAATTTATTGGCGGGAAACGAATTAATTTCTGCCTCCGCAACAGTTACCAAGCTCGTTGTAATGGCGCAGTGATTTCGCATAATTCCAGGAGTTTTATGTCTACCTTTCATAAAAATATGTACAATACAAGTCTTGGAATTTGTGTGAAGTCTTTGGATAGAAAAAGACAAAGAGAGAGGCAACAAAGGAAAGGAAAACTAAGTCAATGCAGAAAAACTTTATTTAGAGACAAAACTCAGAATAAAAGTTACGGACCCAGTGCAGAAAAGCCTGATTTGGCAGATCAGGAATTTCACCAAAAACGAGAGCAAATGCTAAAATCCCTACAGTTATCTGATGCTGAAGATGTAGCCTTGGAAAGGGCTTCTATTGAACAGACAAGCAGTTCGTTGTGGAGTGAGGAGCGTCGGAAGCGACTAACGGCTTCTGATTTTGGAGTCGTTTGCTACAGAAAAGAATCAACTAGTTGCGAAAATATAATTAAAAATAAATTATACTCGCATTTTCTTTCTGCAGCTATGAAATACTACCAAGAAAACGAGATCAATGCTATTAGGGCATTGGAAAAAAATTTAATTTCAAAGTTCAACGTTGCGGTTTATTCGTAAACCCAGATTTTCCATATATCTAGCTGCATCTCCGGATGGACTGATTGGTGATGATGGGATTGTTGAAGTGAAGTGTCCATCAAAAATATTTCTCCAGATGAGGCAATAAAAGCAAAAAAATTTTCATTTTGAAAATTAAACAAAGATGGGAAAACAACTGTGAATAAGAACCACAAGTATTATTTTCAAGTGCAGGGACAACTGCATATAACGCAAAGGTGCTTTTAAATATTTTCAATGTGGATGGAGAAGGGGTAAAAAACAGAAGAAATAACTCGTGATGCTATATTTTGGCAACCAAAAAAAAATGGAGAAAAAATTGAGCTTCTTTTATTTTAACTGTTTATTGCCAGAACTTGTTGATCGAAGACATCCACGATCGATGAAAATTCGGGATCCATCAACTCTTATAGAGGCCCAAAAGAAAAAAAAAAAGGACAAACACCTTTAAATGAAACCCTTTTTAATAAATAAGAATGTTTCCAAAGTTTTTTGTTCTCTGCACACTTTTATAACGACGCTTTTTTTTTAATAATTCGTTGCTATTCTATCTACGATTTTTATCAATGTTTCATAAATTTGATCTTGTACATAACGTTAATCTTATTTATATATTTTGCAATAAAGGGTAATAAATTTTATTCTTAATGGAAAAATTACATTGCTTTTATCAGAAAAATAATTACTGGTATTAAATTAATTTAAAGAGAGGTAAGATATAAGAAAATCTATATCCTCTTTTATTTACTAATATTTGAATATTCTCACATTTCTGAATACGTTTTCAAAATCGCGGTGATCTATACTCATAAAATAAAATGTATGTGTGTGTATCTAAATTACATTAGTTATCTAAGCAATATCGTTCTAAATTTTTTTAAACCCGTCTAAAATGATTATTTCTTGACTTTTTAAGGATCAATGTAATTTAATAGCATTATGTTTCTGATTCTGATTTTGCTAATATTTATCAAGTTACGGGCAACTCCGTGCAAATTCTGCTAATTACATTAGTGATTTGAGAGCTATATTAGAAATCATAATAACGCTTTTAGAGAAGTTTTCATGCATTGTTATCATTAAATTAAAATTTCAACAGCAAAAGGACAACAAAGTAATTTTTTTAATGTATATTAGCATTTCTGTACCCATATATTTTACTTTTGATCTTCCAATCTATTCGTGTATTTACATTGGTTATATTTAGGCTATGAGAAAATAATTGTTTAATGGAACAAGTCAAAACCAAGTATTACGAGCAGCTTCCAAGTGATTGAAAAATGATCATTTTGATTAATTAAAAATGAAGTGAAATTTTGGCGTTTTACGTGATAATTTCCGAAAATATAACAGCACAAAAAGTTTTTTCAACATTTTGAAATTCAAAGATAACCTTATTAATAATGTCACTTTTTGCTGCACATTTTTATCATATTTTTAATCTATATTAAAAAATATTGTAAACGTATTTTACTTTAATATGTATTTAATTGTTGAAATGAAAACCAATTCTCTTTCATTGCTGCTACCAATATTTCTTTTGGATTTTTTTAATGATGAAATTATGAAAAAACGGTTTATTTTTGCATAATGTATAGATTTCGATATAAAAATATAATTTTAATATACTTTTTTAAACTTATACTTACAATTAAGATTTCGTAAATATGCAAGAATGAAATTTTTATTAAGTGCATCTATTTTTAAATCCTGTGACTCTTTAATGTAATAAATTATTGGATGTATAAGAATCAATGTTAGTGAAAATAATTATATTAGATGAGAATATAATCTGTAATGCGCATAAACAATGCTAAATGAGAAAGTTTTTGTATTAATTAAACTTTAAATACTTTCGTTTTATCCAAGTTCCCATTTTTGTGAGATTATTGAAAATTAGAAAGATGCCTTGGACAGAATGTGGAACAGTATAAGTTTTTTTTTAAAAAAACTATTAGTAAACGTTGCATATCTATAGAATTTGAAGTTAAATATACTTTCGTGAGTAAATGATCCAAAGCAAGTTGATTTTAGCAACCATAAATCTGGATTATAAAAATTAAGTAAAACTAATTTGATCACTTCTTTCATAAAAACTTTTTTTTAATTGACAGAGATACAAGGTTTTTTAATGTGCATTGGCATTCATGTAACAATATATTTTACAACTATTTTTCTTACAATTTATGGTTATATATGAATAATCATAATTTCTATTTTGAACGAAGCAACATTCCTACCAAGTTATTTAATTGAATCTCACTAAACAATTTTTTTTAAATTTTAGTTACTTACAAATTAAAAAGAAAAAAACTGAGTCCTAAGAAATGCGGAAAAGTTTTGCATTTCGGATATCAGAGAAAGAAAAGTTTGAGGTTACTCTATTCTTTTCTTTGTCAAATATATGTGACCATATTATATATATATTATTACAAAGCTAAGATGAATTTTCAATTTGAAACATTCCAGAACCAGGAGACATTTAGGAGAATTTTTTTTTCCAAACAAGTTTGGGTGGTTCAAAAAATCCCTCTCGTGATGTACAAAGACAGTGTCGGTTTTCAGAAGACCTCTTCAAAGAATAAGGGAAATTTTCATTGGGGGCAGTTTGGTGGGTCGGTTGGCCTTCTGAATGTCACACTTTCACACAGCAATATCTCCCGGGGACTAGGAATTCTTTACCTGTTGGGTGTTATTCGGCTTGTCAATCAAACCTTCCTTCGATACTTTGGTCCCGCCTCATCACCCCTATCGATAGGTGGCGCTTTCGTCGACATCAGGTTTTGTTCTTTGTATATGGCACTCTTAACGCGCTCACCTCACTGAACAGCATCTTATCTCATTATAATTACATACGCAATGCACCATGGGATGTTTACCCAATTCAGTATCGCCATCTATTATCCAAAAGAGAAGATAGAATAATGCAACTGCTATGGCGTTTGTTTTTGACCTACAACTAAAATGAATATCTTAAAAGATATCAATTATTTTTTGTTCAGATTTCGATGATTATTTAGTTGACTAATTATTTGTATTTCTTAACCTAATTTATATTTAAAATAACTAATACTTGCTCAAAGTTATTAATTTTATCTTCTAAAATTTCAGGAGCACATTTAAAGACCTTGAATCTTTCAGGCAGAAGCATGGTGAACGCAATTTGGGTTTTTATATAGATAATAAAATTGCAAAACCTGAGTTGTGTTTGCCTAGATTCTGCTCATTCCTCTTTTCAGGGTTCCTCCGCTGCCTTCCTCGTCTTCAAGTAAGTAATATATATATATATATCTTTGCTATAATAATCAAACTAACTCTTCATGGAACATTGACAAAAAAAAATCTCTTCGCCATAAATATCAAATTAACCCTTTATAGGACATTGACAAAAAATATCTCTTCACTTTGAAAATCCAATTAACCTTTTATAGGACACTGACTAATAAAAAAATATCTCTTTGCTATAAAAATCAAATTAACCCTTTATAGGACAAATAAAAAATATCTCTTCGCTATAAAAATCAAATCAAACCTTTACAGGACATTGACAAATAAACTTTTTATTTATTTACCATCACTGTTTCAGGTCTCGGTATTAACACTATCTGCTCGAGCAACCGGTCTAATTTTTGGAAATAACTGAATAACAAATTTATTTAAGTTCATCCCAGACATAGACAATAAAGCTGAAAAATTAATTTTCAAAAATATTGCTCTCAACATTTGGCACTTAAAACAGAATTTATAGTGTAAAGGATAGCCAACAGGTTCATCCAGATGGACACATTTATTAAATATTTATAAGACAGCGTCATATGTCTCCACTCTGGATAACAATATTCCCATCCACAATTTCTACTTTCCAAAAACTTTTTGTTCTTTTTTTTATCCCCGCTTGTACACATTTCGACTGAAAGTACAAAGACACATTGACATCCCTTTTTTTATCCATATGTTTGCAGCCAAAATTTGTTGTTCCGTTTTTTTTTGCATGGGGGAATTATGCATGTCTAGGAATTAGCATGAAAACTGTATTTGTTTCTTCACTGATCATAGTCTTCAGAGTATTTTGCTGGTCGCTCGGATCGGTCTAATGTCAATCTTTAGATCTCAATCAGAGACAGACTCATCCCTGATTCAGTACCCCCCAGAGGTATCATTTGTGATGGGAACTTGGAGGACCTATTGAACGTGCCCCAACTGCCATCAGCCAACACGATGGTCTTTGGCCGAGGCGAGGACAGAACTCGCTACCTTTCGGTTACGAGACGGATGCTCTACCAACCAGGCTGCCATGGCCCAGGGCCTTTTATAGTTCTTGGGAGATAAAAACATCGTTTCCGTGTAAACCTGCAATTGAAACAGGCCATGGAGACGATGTTATTAGCTTCCGAAATCCACAACGTCACACCTTGCCTTCCACAGCGTCATCTCGGCCTGCACTGAAACGGTGGAACTTTCTCTCCTAAAGGCGTCTGTTGCACAACTACCAATGATTTCTTCAAAATACACCTCAGTAAGTATCGAGAAGTATATGCATTTTTCAATGTTGAATTTTACTGTTTAATATAAGAACTTTTGCTATCATTTTAAACCAGTGGAAATGATCTCAATGAAACTTTCCCATCATTTTTCCCGAACAAAATTTTGAACCACATCTAAAGTGGGATTGAACGTTTGTCGGTCTCTATTACCAGAAGCATGCAAAAAGGATGGTTGAAAAACACAATGACTTAACTATATCAAATTTGGTATGCTGAGAGTACATTTGTAGTTGTGTACCAAATTTTGGGCAGAAAAGTATCTAAATCACAAATTCGATTTACCGGTCATATTAATTCCCTATCAGGGATAAATCAAAAGAAAAATATCTCATCAAGGCTGATATTATATATTCAATAAAAATCCTCCCAAATGGTTAATATTTTGTAACTATTTTATGTCAATGTCTTTTAAGCAAAGCCTTCTGTGTCTAGCAATATCTCTTTTTTTTAGAGGTGACTAATAACACTATAATTTCCCCCCCAGGATGTTGGCATTCCAGCCAGAGGCTGTATTTAATACAAGAACTTTTGCTATCATTTAAAAAAAAGAGTGCCCCCCCCAAAAAAAAATTTCTTTTCATACTTCCTGATAAATGTGTTGTAATATCTTGATCCAGATCTATCAAATAAAAGAATATCGTAACAAAACAATTTTTTTTACTGACAGCCTTATAAATGTACACAAAAATAATTTGTCCCAGTCTAGGTTAATATTATTTGCACAATTCACACAACAGCTGAAAGCTTAATCATGAATTGTTTCCTCGATCAAATAGCCGGACTCGCAGCTTTCATCCAAATAAAATTAGTTCAAAATTTGATAAAAATTTGCAAATTCGGGATTAAATCACAGAGCTAATTTTAACTGCCAAAGTGAAATCTTTGCGATTTATCTTTGTCACAGACACATATTTAGTTATACATTTTTAAAACTCAGAGAGGTCGGAAACATAAAGATACTTTAAAATCACAAATTAGAATTTTTGACGATTATGATATTTTCTCTATTCTTCGTGTACGAGAAGGTAAAAATTAATTTCTTAACATTGAATTTTAATGATTATTCGTATGAAAATAGTTGTTTTGGATTTATTTTTATGAATATTCCGTTCTGAGCTTAATCAAATGCTTCTGGGTGTTGAAATTTAGCTATTAATGGACAAAATCTGAATATGTAAATTTCAATACAAAATTGGCTGCAACAGGATTATGTTATTATTTTAAACAAAAAGCTAAGCTATTTATGTAACTATATATATTGTCTAAAACTATTCTAAAGTATAAAGCGGTTATAATTAAAGTTCCACTCTGGAATTGTCATCAAAGGAAAAGAATTGGACCGAATATTATCAAACTTTGTGATAATTTAAAAAAGATTATAAAAATTTCTTTACCGCAAAAAAAAAAAAAAAAAAAAAAAAATATTGCCAGAGCGAAAATAGCTCTGTATGCAAAGATACGATACAGTAACAAATACGTGTCCCTCATAAGTTAAGCGCTACAATTCAGTGCACCACGTGATCTTCCTGGGTGGAGCTAGCCGCCAATCATGTAAACATCACGAGGTCTCACTGTTGCTGTTTGTTTTCCAGTAGAAGCGAACTTGACCCTCATACGGTGTGGAGTGTGATCTTGGCTCTCTCTCTTCCAAAATAAACCATAGTGCAGTTTTCTAGGCCCACTATACCATGTGCCTTTTGTTGTTAAGTTATCTAATAAACGCCAGAAAAGACAACTTGAGTCGTTAAGTTTAACCAAAGGGACAATCTTCATTATCACGTAAATGATTGCTGTATCTAGAAAAGCAACAATAATTAATTTTAATTTAAAAATCTTTAGCTACTATTAACATTGCAGTAATAGAATTTATTTATTTTACTTTCAGAAAATGGTGCGCGCCCCACTGAACAAGAACTTTTTAGAAAATTTAAGAAACGATTAAACACATTTCAAACGGATATCCTCATGTCTTAGTTTGCTTAACAATATTGAATTGAACACCATTCGCCCTGGTGACAAATTTTTGAACCTTTTTTTGGGCTGAAATGAAATTCCCATGATTTCCTTTAAACTATTTCTAAACTAAGTTTGATAGCATTAGTCCAGTAATTTCCTACGATTTCAAAGTTGAACTTTAATTATAACTACCTTGTATTATTTAATTTGTTATCTGAAATTAAACACATTTATCTAAAACATAATCTTTACTACCACCATTGTGGTGTGGTATGGCGTGGAAAGGGGCGTGCCAGCTCAGATGTCGTTCTCGTCGTCTGACCGAGGTCCGTCCCAAAATAGCCCTAGTTTTTCTTTACAACGGGATTCTAATATAACTAAACTAAACTACCACCATTGTGTTTCTGAATTATCGCGTTTACATGTTTCTGGGGAATTCCAGGACTAAGGTAGGATGTTCCCTAAGGTAGGATGAAAAGTTTCTGGCTTTACCTAGAGGTAGTGTTTCCGAATTTCTTGAACTAAAGCACTTTAAAGTGCCATCTTCGTTCAATTTTTTTGCGAATTTCAGAAGATGTTGTTTTTATATTGTGCTGTTTTAAAATATTCTTCCTCTGTTTTTAGCTGATCATGGAGAAAGCTGAATTGCAAATTATGATAAGATTTTTTTTTTATATATAAAGCATTTATCTCTGATGTATATTAAAACTGAATGATACTACATTGGAAAATCTTCTGCTTCACTTAAAATAGTTTAAAAATGGGTTGTAGACTTTAAACGTGGTCAGGCAAGCGTTCTGGAAGATTGAGGTATCCAACTACTTTAAAAACACTGGTTTCCGACAACATTGGCGATTTTTTTTTGTGTAGTTATTTCTTACAGTTCAGACTTTTCTCTTTCCGAAACAGTTTATTTTTTTCTAGGAAAAGGAAGGCCTGACCTATCATCCAGGGTCATATATTTGTTCAGCAAAAATTTGTCTTTAACTTCAGTTTTCCAAAAGCTTTATTTTTCGTAAAAATTCTGCATCTTTAACTTGATATCTCTTAAACTAATTGAAGCATTTACATAAAAATTTCAGCGTGTGTTTTAAATAATATGCGCAATGAAATGAACCAAAAGTTGTAATGTTGGTCAAATCCTTTTTCATTTATTGATGTTTTAAGTAAAATTAGTTTGTGAATTTGGGGAAAAAATGTATACATACTTATATTTTTACCCATCACTTCTTTGCACCTCAAAATCTTTCTTAGATTTTGGTTCATTTCATTCATCATTATATTCTATAACATGTATACAAAGAAAAACAGGATTGATGGGTTACAATCTTGTGTAGAATGTTAACCGTTTTAATAAAATTTCATGAAAATTTATTACAAATTTTCCTATTTATGAAAATATATTACATTTTCAAATGATTTTTTTGTATTTATAAATGATAATACATTTAAAAACCCTTAATAGTTTTTTTAAACCCCATTTTTTTTTTAAGGTTTACCTGTGAACGTCGTCTGGTAACTTAAAATAAACCACTACAGATGAAAAGTGCCCGAAAATATTATGTATGATTGTCGATTGAGATTGGCAGAGGCTGCGAAGTATGTTAACAAAGTTTTCACATATGCTGAGCACAGCAAATAGGCAATCATGGCCGAAAATAATTTATTAACACATTGCTAAACATATATTTAATATTTAAGCCGCCACACGAACAACATTACACACAACACTTAAAAAGAGTCTAATATAATTCTAACTCCAGTACGTACATGCGCGCTGACATGCTCTGCGCATGCGCAGGTAACAAGCTTCTCGTCTGGTGGCGGTGGGTCTGATGCCACTTGGTCATACCAAGCCCGAATGAGCGGAGCTCTTTCGAATGAAGGTAGAAGTGTGCGCCTTTCATTGTGAACGAGTCCTGTTCAGATGAAAGTACGATTTTGCTCGAACACACACGACACAACCCTTTTTAGGGGGCGGTCGAACTCATTCATATATTCATTCATCTATCTGAAAATCAGAATTGAGATCCAAATTGGAGGCCGGCTCATCTCTGATTCAGTACGACCAGCGAAATCATTTGTGATAGGAACTTGGAGGACATATTTAACGTGCCTCTACTGCCATTAGCCAACACAGTGGTCTTTGGCCGAGACGAGGATAGAGCTCGTTACCTTTCGGTTGCGAGTCAGATGCTCTACCTACCAGATTACAGCGGCCCAGCTTCTCGTCTAAAATTCCCTAAATAATTATCGTAGGCTGCTGATCAGCATGTTGCAGCAAGAAGGTAGATGGATCTTACTATGTTGGTATATCCAAAGAGCGAGTACATCACATTTTAATAGATATTTTGGGTATGAGAAAGTTATCGGCTAGATGGGTGCAGTGCTTGTTGACCTTGGATCAAAAACTGCAGAACATGATGATGCCGGATCAGTGTTTGTACAAATCAAATCCAATTGATTTTTTAGGTGTTTCATCACTATATCCCAAAGACCAAACAGCAATCAAAACAGTCGGCAACGAAGCACGAATCTTCACCAAAACGAGCAAAAGGTTTGCCATCTGCTGGAAAGATTATGGTAACGGTTTTTTGGGACGCTGAGGGAACATTATTATTGGATTATCTAGAAAAAGGCAGGATCATCAATGTTGAATGTTCTGCTCATCTTTTTTGATAAATTGCACTCCAAAATCAAGAATAAAAAGACCAGGTTTAGGCAAGATGAAAGTAATGTTTTTCACCAGGGCAGTGCTTCTTTCCACAAGGTTGTCACTGTGACGGCAAAACTTCATAAAACGAAGTTGAAATCGCATGATCAAGCGTCCTATTTTTCTTATATGGCCTCCTGGGACTACAGTCTGTTACCCAACCTGAAAAACATTTCTGACCAGAAAGAAATGCTGCTCTGATATCGAAGTCATCTTAATGACGAATGTGTAGCGGAAGCTTTATAAGCCAGATAACATCCTCAAGATTGAGTGATCCCTTTTAGTCTTGTCGTCATGTGATCTGGCTATCAACCATAAGGTCCCGAGTTCGATCCTACCTATCGCCAATCGCAACAAATGCCCACTTTGAGGACTTAAAAGAAAGCTTTTAATCACAGGGAATCCAAGTATTGACGCACAACTACAGCAAGTTTATATCTTTGGAAGAGGATTACGTTGCTAAATACAGCAATAGCTAATTTTTGTTTTCGTTTTCTTTGTTAGACCGGAAGCTTTTCTGCCCATACTAGTAGTTCTCTCCTTTTTGTATTTCTCATATTAACTTATATTAGAACAGATGTACAGAGTTCGTCTGAATTGGGTTTGCTAAAATTTGATAGAAATCTGCAAATGTGGTATAAGGATCGTATGCAAAAATTTCTTTCATCTAAGTCCAAGCGTTTCTGAATTTCCTTCGTCACACACACACAGATAGACATTTTTAAAATGTGTTTTCTGAACTCAGAGTTATCTAAAACGTGGAGCTGTATCAAAACTTCAATTTCAATATTTCGCGACTACAATATTTTATCTAAAATTCTTATAAGAGAAACTTAACAAGAAAAAGGACAAAACTTCCTTCGATTAAGATTAATCATTCAATGCTGCGAATGTGTATAGAATTATTCCCAATCACAAAAACTATAGTTTTGCGCAGGAAACAAAATAAGTCATTTATTTTTTTTAAGAAATTCATTTAAATCTATCCGACACATCTTGAAATTATGCCAAACGGAGCTCTGTCCATTAGTTCATTCTTTTTTCATGAGGATTATTGGTGGTGAAAAGTTTCCAAAAGCAGATATTCAAGATTTTAAGTCTAACATATTTTTATTGCTTACTAATCACGTCAGTCTAGTCAATATGAAAAATTGTATATATATATATATATATATATATATATATAGGGCTGGGAAATAAGTTCGTAGCGTTTTCATATTTACATTGTTTTCCAACGATTTTTTTACTGTTTGACGAAGTGTATAGTATTCATTCGATGGAGCTCTTTCTGCTCTACAAAAATGTGCTGATCGTCTTTTTGAGTAATTTAATTTTTAATTACTTGTAAAGCTTAGAACATCCAAGAGGTAAAAATCAACCTCTTCAACACCTGCTCTTCTTCGCTTTTATTCGAGGCCAAAAAGCTGCTGGAGCAGAACGGGACATTTGCAACGAATACGAAGAAAGTGTCATAAGCAAGTCTGCAGCACGGAAATAATCCAACCTGACCTCCATCCTAAGAAGACCATGATCTGCGTTTGGGGGGAAGATTGGGAGGGCATGGTGTACTGGGAAGTGCTCGAAAGGAATGGCACGGTCACCAAGGGGCTCTACATAGCCCAGCTACACCACATGAAAGAAGCTATGCCACTGAAAAGACCCCATCGACAAGACCAAACCATACCCCTTCACGACAACGTCATCCCCCATGTAGAACAAGTCGTCCAAGCCAAAGGAACTTGAATGGAGGTCTTTCAGCATCCCCCGTATTCTCCGGATCTTGCGCCGTCAGATTACCATCTTTTTCTCTCACTGTCGAACTATATGAGGGGCGCTACCTTCGACAATAAAGAAGGTCTTAAAAACCAGACCGGACGATTGTTGGCTGAACGGCATCGACATATCGGTAGAGAGATGGGAGGAGGTTGTATACAACAGCGGAGAATACATAAGCGATTAATCGATTGTTATTCCTAATGATTTTCTTTAAAAAAAGTCTTTGATAAAAACGCTACAAACTTATTCTCCAATATTTTATATATATATATATATATATATATATATATATAAATTAGGAGGGTGGGAGTGTAATTTCCCAGCTTAGATTTGTTTTAAATATAAAATGGATGAATGTTTTTTTTTTTTTATTTAACCACCATTGGCAACCAGTTCTCTCTCTCTTGTTTTCAAAATTGAAGTTTCTAGATTTCAAATTAATTTATTTTTAAGATTTCAAATTTAGTTGATATTCATGATACCATTAACAAAATAATTTCATTAAACTTCAAACAGAAATGTGTACAGAGCCTGATTACGGCAGGGGAATATAGGACAGTTGCACCAGTCCCCAGCATCAGAGCCCCCCCCCCCCCCCAATCAAATGGAAAGTTGATTTTATGTTTCCTTCTTTAGTGAACTTTTTTTTTCAACAAAATATCCGTACCCTGTAAAATGCATTAGTTTTATGTTAGTTTCCTCATGTATTGATCGTATGAATACAAAAAAAGAAAAACCTATATTTCGTAAATCCATGGCTTTCTAGTGTGGAATTCAGCTAAATGTTCACAGAGAGGACCCCCAAAGGAATTTTTGTTCCATGTCCCAAATAAGTTAAGTCGGGCCCTGAATGTATATTAATTATACTTATTAATTAAGTATACATAAACTAGTCTACTAATTGTCTACATAAATGTTCTTAATAAAGTGACATAATCTGTCTCAAAGTAACGTATCTTAACCCTGAAAGAGGTAAGTGGTTGTCATGTAAAATAAATATTATAATAATGAAATATTAATCGGGTAAAATAAATGTTTGACATTATTAATAAAATGCTGCTACATATTGTTACGAACGTGTAGTTTTGCTTTCCCGCTCTGATCTGTCATCGTAATGAAGAGAGATTTACAGTAATATGTATTAGATAGAGAATGGGTGAGACGTCAGACGTCCCAAGGCTTGGCGACAAACTTGGCAACCATTTGGAGACTTTGTCTACAAAATGGAAATTACCCAAAACATCGAGAATTTTCCCGATCCGTCCACTAGAATGCTCCTGATTGATCCAGAAGATGTTAACCCCGCCTCCCGCCGGTATATATACATAATCAGCCAGTCAGCAGAGAGGTGTGTGCGTGTGTATGTGTGAATCAAGCGGAGCAGCGGAAAAAAGAAAGAAGACCTGAAGAAAAATCAAGCGAGGAGCAGCACAGTTGAATTAATCGGGAAAGGAAAAGACCTAAAAGAGAGGTCTTGAACTAAGGAGTCCTGAATGGAGGACTGTTGTGTGGCATATACTGACGAAGCCTGCGTCGTGTGTCGTAGCCTGTTGTGTCTTCGTCGGGAACGGAGCTGTTCCGAACTGAGGAGTAGTCCCGTTGTGCGAAGTAGTGAGTCGGCAGAGAAGGCAAGAAGAGATAGTGAATAGCTTCAGCCTTTTCCGGAGAGATCTACCTGAGCGTCGAAAAGAATCCCTTAAAGATTCCCTCTCCTGCTGAATCCTGTCTGCCCGCTCTGTGAGCTGTGGACATTGTCACTACGGAATTTCTGCCTGTGGACTATTATCTGCAGTGTGCTGTCCTGCGTGTTCGTCCCGAGTGTTTATAGCTGTCTCCTGTACATAAATGTGTTGTAAATATTGGTCGTCTTGGCGACTTAGCGACGACTTCGTGCTCTAAATAAACGTCTGTGTTGTGCCGTCTACTAAAAGACTGGTCATTGCGTGTGTGTCATCATCTCATTTCTAACACTATACAAAGTGAAAAAAAAAAAAAACGAACCCGACGGATTAATATAGGAAATCTGTAACAATATTTTAGACCATGTTAGCTAAATTGGTACATACAGGTAAAAGCATTAGGATTAGCAAAGATAATTTTTGAACTTTTAAAAATGTATACTTTCTATGGTGAAGAACTTTTACATATATAACTGAAAAATCGTTGACATAAAAGGAAGAAAATAAAATTCATTTGGATATTAAATATAACTGATTGCCGACTTCCTGGCATAGGGGTAGTATGTCTTCCCCGTGATCTGGCTTCTCGGGTTCGAGTCCCGGTTCGGGTATAATTGTTATTCTGTGTTCTAGCTGTGAGTAGTGTGAATGTGCTCCCCTATTGAAAGGAGTTGTGCAAACATGAAGTAGTTAAGTGGTATTATTGGCCCTAGTCGGCGCTACTGAAAAACAAGGGACGCCAATTTTGGCTTAAATCGCTGAAAACTTTCCGTCAGCGGGCTTGTAAAGTGCCATAATTAACAAAAACATAACTGATTACTCCGACCCTGCTAAAGGCATGCGTAAAAATCTGAATGATCAAAAGTCACGAAACTATAAACAGGAACTATGGTTGAGTCTTAAAGAGTCATCACCGGCCACGACACAATCTCTCTCACAGGAAACACGTCACATTAGTATCTTAACGCTAGAGGAAAAAACAATTCAATATTTCTATATTTTTTAATGTGCTGAAATTATCTAGATTTCATTGAATCAATGCAAAGCATTATCAGGGGTTAATTATAAAAATATTTGCAAATTGGATGAAAATCGAATAAATACTAAATTTATATCAGAAAATTGTGGGTTTTTTAAAATTATAAAATGGATTCAAAGTTATTTTTGTGTGATGATATTACTAAAAGTAATTATCCCTTTGAGGGACACAATGTCAAAAATGATTTTTATTTTCTAAACATTTGAAGGAACCTGATTATCTTAAATTACAAACATATAATTTGTTGCTAAAAAAATTTAAAGTATCAAGGGATTGGTGGGCAGGTGACATACTAACGCTGACACCGCGCATCTAACACCGAGTATTGGTGCAACTTTACAAATACGATGTTTTAATTCAAAGCATACTTTGGAGTGTAAATCTATAGTAAATTGATGTTTTTTTATAAATACAATAAATTTCTTCTACCCTGTATAAAATCTGCATTTTTAATTAATTGTTTATATTATATAAATTTGCATTTTTCCTAAGTAAGATGAATATATATGTATAATTTTATTAAAGCAATATATTTATAATATAATACTAATAAAAGCATGTAATATATATTTTTAGAAATGTAGATAAAAAATGTACACTTTTTTCCTCTTTTTTCAATGTTTTTGAAATAATAATGAATTGAAATGTCATTTGGAATGAAAAATCTCGAAGCAAGTAATGAGACCTTTTTCATGTATAGTGATATATTGTAGTTGATGTATAAATATATACCACTATATTACAGGCTTTACACTTGAATATTCTTCTTTAGATGTTAACAATTGTACTACAACATTGTTAACAAGAAACATTTTTATTGCATTTTTCTGAAAAATGTCAGACGCCTATTTGTGAGAACGCAAACACCTAGGTCTGTGATGACATAGTTACGCTGATGACATATTACGCGGTGGCCTGGTGGTAAGGTCTCGGCTTCGGAACCGGAGGGTTTCAGATTCGAGATTCGATTCCACTGAAGAACCGTCTGGTGAGGGTGTCTCTTGCACGTTACATCTGTCAGGCCAAACGTCCTCTCGCTGATGTGGCGTGGTGTGGAGAGGGGAGGGCCACTTCAGGTGTCGTCATCTGACCTTGGTTCAAAATTACTAGGTCTGTCCCAAAATAGACCTCGTGTTGCTTTAAAACGGGACGTTAATATAACTTAAAACCTTTTCAAAAGATGATTTGAAGCCCTTTTTATTAAGGTATCAGACTACGTTCGAATGAAATGTTTTGAAAAATTGGATTTGTAGATGTATTGTCAATTAAAAAAAGAACTATAAATACAAAAAAACTGTTTGAAAATATAATATATTTTGAGAAATAGGAAAATTTGTAGCAACTTTTAATGAAATTTAACCAAAGTGGTTAACACTCTACACAAAATACTAATGCATAAATTCTATTTTCCTCTGTACATAAGTTATAGAATAACAATGATGAATGAAATGAACCAACATCTAAGAAAAAATTTGAGATGCAAAGAAGATATGGGTAGAAAGATATGCATATATGCATTTTTTTTCCATCAATTAAGAACTTAATTTTTCTGAAAACACCTATAAATGCAAAAGTATTTCACTCAAAATAAAACTTTTGGTTTTTTTTATTGCCCATTTTATTTAAAACAAAGGCTGAAATGTTTACGTAAAGTCCTCTATTAGTTTTGAGTATATCATGTAAATACCTCTATTAGTTTTGGGTTTTTAATGTTAACGGTGGAGAATTTTTATGAGCATCAAAGTTTTGAGCAAATTGAAGCTGAAGACAAAGTTTAATTGAAAAATAGGTGATCTTAGAGGATAGGTCAGCTCTTCCTTTTCCCATGAAAGACAAACTGTCTTGGGAAGAAGAAAATCTGAACTACAAGAAATAACAATTAAACAAACATTCGCCAATGTAGCCGATAACCAGCGTTTTTAACGTAGTCGGATACCTTAAGTAAAAGATACTTTTTAGAGGCTCTTGAATTTCTTGACCGTGAAAGAAACAAAAAAGTATTTTGAATGTGAAAATAAGATTTATTGGGACAAAATTGTTTTTAATTTCTTGAGATGAACACTTGATTCAAGCAATAATTTTTTATGATGAAATCATTGTGCAGTCATCTATTGACACGAAAAAGGCTTCAGGAATCTAAGAAATTTTATAGCGCTTTTCAAAAGCGATATTTTAGCCTTAAAAGCAATTGTAAAAAAGTTATATATTGGGCTGACACCTTGAAAGGTTAATGAAAAAGGTAAGATTTTGCTAATTTTTCATTTAAATGAAATTCTAATTATATTCTTTTAAATATCTCCGAGGTCTGTAGTCTCATTCCCTTACGTATATTAGCTAGACAGTTTAGAGAGTTATGTCTAAAAAGGACTAATTAAGGCGCAGTTTCATTTGGAGATTCGACTTTCCTGATTTTTACATATTTGCAAATTACATACCTATTAACTCCACCAAATGATTATTAAAGTTATTTTCGAGAAAATGATCAATGACCATAAAGAAAAATCTTATGATCAAATAGACAATCCCAAACTTAACCCATTTCTTTAGAAAAACGAGGCAAATTGCTCTGAAGGTATCCGACTACGTTAAAAAACATCAGTTATCTACGACATTGGCTCAAATTTATTTTATTGTTATTTCTTACAATTCAAACTTTCCTCTTTCCAAAACTGTTTTTCTTTTCTAGGAAAAGGAAGGCCTGGCTTATTATCCAGGGTCACATATTTTTCAACTAAAATTTGTCTTTCACTTTAATTTTCACAAAACTTTCTCCTTTTCATAAAATTTCTCCACCTTTAACATGATATCTCAAAAAATTATTTCAGAATTTACATAAAAATTTCAGCATATGTTTTAAATGATGTGGAAAGCCAAACTATTCAAAAAAATTTATTGTTGATGAAATGCTTTTTCATTTGTAGGTGTTTTTAGAAAAATGAAGTTGGAATTTTATGGAAAAATGCATGCATACGTGTATTTTTACCCATAACTTCTTTGTATTTCAAAATGTTTCTTAGATTTTGATTCCTTTTATTCATCGTTATATTCTGTAGCTTGTGTACAAAGAAAAGTTGGATTGCTACATTGCAATTTTATATAGAATGTTAACCGTTTTGGTTAAATTTCATAAGAGTTTTACTTCAAATTTTCCTATTTCTCAAAATATATTATATTTTCAAATAACTTTTTTCGTGTGTTTATAGTATTTTGTATTATAATTAACAATACATCTAAAAACTGTAATTTTAAATAATTTTTGAAAAATTGAATTTTTCAAAATTTTTCCTTTGAACGTAGTCGGATACCTTAAACTTTGGTCAAATATATTCTATTCATTCTCTCATATTTTGGATTTTACTGAGTGCATTTAGAGAAGAGACTAGAAATTGATGAAAATGAAAAGCATTTCGCAAGAAGCTGTATAGTTATTTGAAACTTTCTTTGAAATTTTTGTTTGCTATGTGCAGTACCTCAAAGTATTTTCTTAAAAGTAGCACTCAAATTCAGTGAAATACGAAAATTCCCTTTTTTAAAAAAATTCTCATGTGTTTATAATGATGAAAAAAGCAGAATTTTTATGCAAACATTACAAATCAACAGAACATGTAATAAAATACCAGATAAGATTATATTAATGTTTTAGGTAAATATTTTGAGCATTCCATGAAATAAGCATCATTTTTAATTGCGCATGTAAGAAGCATGGTATATATATTTTTTAATAATTTCGGAGCTAGATACGTAGATTCTATATAAATTCAGTATACTATAGTATTATTATAAAGAATGTCCTGCTGAATTCTATTAAGTTTTATAGTCATAGAGTAATTACATTGATTTTCATTAAATCTCTATGAAAAATAAAATATAAAAAGTTTTTTAGAAATTTATATATTTAAACTTGCATTTTCCAGTAACCCAGGTAACACTGCTTGGGGAAATATCATGCAATATTCTATGATATTATATAATTCAATATTACACAATATTATGTGACTATCTTATATAGATCTGTGCGTCCCGAGTTCGAGTCCCAGTACGGGCATGGTTGTACTCTGTGTTCTGTCTGTGAGGCGTGTGAATGTGCCCCCCTGTAAAAAGGGGTTCTGCAAGCGAATGGGTGTGTGTCATCTTTCATTTGAGCTACAAGTCAGACTTCTGCTCTCTGGGTGCTCAGGGGTCTTTACCCTCAGAAGACCCCCTCAGACCCCCTTTCCATGGAAACACGGACACGACAAAAAAAAATCTTATATAGATAATCTTTAACTGCTTGTAGCATGAATTTGCGATTGCATATTTTATTCACTGCAGGTGGCATCTATTGGTAGAATATAGAACTAGAATAGACATTTTTAAGAAATTGCATGTATTTTTAATAATTCAACTTTTTCAAAAAATGGTTTGTAAAAAATTTAAGGAAAAATAAATTAAATGAATAGTTTTGAAAAAAATCAAATTAAAAAAGTAAGCTGAAGTAGATAAATTAATTCAATCACGTTATTGAAATTAGTAAATTAAATATTAATTACAATTAATAATATGATTGAAATAACAGATTTTTGGAACCGATAATTAAAAACAACAGTAGTTAAATTATTTTTTATTCAAAGAATCTTGATTATGCATCTCTATGTGTTACTAGGGAATTATAGAAACCATATAAAGGGCAATGTGAGGAATAGCCTTGCATTCCTCACATAATATACTTTTTAAATTGCTACAAGTTTCCTTTGGTTTTGCTGTATGAATGTAGATGAATTAAGCTGGCCTAGTCAGATTCTGATTGTAAAACTTATAAAATAAACTGAAACTTCGAATTCAAGTCAGGGCACGACGCTTCATATCATTGGCATCGAATATCATTCGATGATACATAAGGCGTACAGTTTTTTAAAAAAATTTTTAAGAAAGTGCATAGCCTGTGTCAAAGAGAAATCATCTCTACAGCAATTTGTGATCATACCTCCCGCCCGTTTCGTATTAGAGATTGATTCATGAGTTGGACATGCAAAACATAAAAGTGTCAAGATGCATTTAACTGTACAAAATAAATCAAGTTGCATAAGGCTGTTTTTTTTATATTTGTGTTATTAATATACATTAATATGTTTATTGTTAATATGTATGGTATATTAAAGTTCATTGTTATTTTTAGTGTCTAATGTGATGCAATGTAAATTGTTGTACACTTAATCTATATCTATACTTATAATAAAGTTCAATGTGTGTGTGTATGTTGACACTTTTCAAGCCAGCCTGTTCAATCTACAGTTACCAAATTTGGCACATCCATACCTTGGAGGATGGGAATGTGCACCTCGGATCCCTTTTTTAAATTTGTCATTAGAATTTCAATTATTAATTAAAAACTAATTTTTCCTCCAAAAAAATCTTTTTATTTCTCGACCTTCAAATGAGTAAAGCTTCAGTCCCCCCCCCCACGTTAAACAGGTTATAATCATTGGAAATATATTCGGCCAATTATTTCCAACGATTCTGTTTATTTTCTTAGCTCGTTTTATACATTTAAAATTAAACATTAATTAATCGTTTTTTCAAATTCATTTTGAAGTACTTTTGAATTAAAATAAAACAGAATGAAGAAAAATTTCTAATTTGCGTTTGCTTACCATAATTGGCGTCACAAATTCACGCATGCGCATTGTGTTCCGACAACTCTTTCAACAGATACGAGCTTGGTTTTGAAGGCTTATCATGTTTTCGGCCAATTATTTCAAACAATTATGTTATCTTCTTAGGGTTTGATGCAATTAAAACTAAATATCATTTTTTAATCAATCTGATCACGATGAATCTAAGAATATTTTGTAGAAAACTTCTTGGGAGATTACCTAAATTAAGATAGATTTTCTTTTTCCTTTCCATAAAGTTTAAATACTTAGCGACTCTGTTTTCAGTTTTCATATTTAAAAAATGCTTCGTTTCAGTAAAAATTTCTAATTTTAATTTCAAATTAATCACTTTCACTTTAATTTGCAGCATAAATTCGACGAAAACTAACAGAAATTAGAGAGATGCATATTACATTATGATTGAAGTCCTTTTTAATATTAAGTGGATTATATAGCTGTAAAAATTTGAAGCTTTAAAATACTTTGATGAAGGATGAGTCACATGAAATATTTAATTGTTAAAATTTTAACGAGCATTAAGATGGGCAAACCGACTACTCACCAAAGTCGGCTAGTTTATAAATATGCAGGATATTTAGTACATTTTCTGTTGATTAGATAATTCTGTTTTTACATAAAACTTATGACTATTTCACATTTTAAAAATATTAATTGATAAAAAATTCGTTTAATTAATATTTTTTGGAGAACTATCGAAATTTAGATGTAATTTGATACGTTCTTATGATATGTTTGATATGATCTTAGCGGTATTTAACAGTATATTTCCCATATTATCGATATGTCTTGGGGCCGCGGCGGCCCGGTGGTAAGGCCTCGGCTTCGGAACTGGAGGGTTTCAGGTTCGTGACTTGATTCCACCGAAGAACCGTCGTGTGTGAGGGGGTCTCTTGCACGTTAAATCCGTCAGGCCAAACATCCTCCCGCTGGGGTGGAGAGGGGGGTGCCAGTTCAGGTGTTGTCCTCGTCACCTGACCGTGGTTCAAAATGACGAGGTCCTTTCCAAAATAGCCCTCGTGTTGCTTTGAAACGGGACGTTAATATAACTATAAATATTTTTTTAATTATTCAGAGTTACTGATAATTTTGAATGAATAAAAATTTCTCAATTAATTATTGTATTCATTTAGAGAACAATGCAGAGTTTCGTTGCCATATAGCCTTATATTTTGCACTTTCGTATAATTTTTTTTCTAAAGTTTTGCTATCATAATTAAAATTTAAATAGAAAAATTTTAGAATTTTTCACTTTTAATTTTTTAACAAAAAATACAGACATTTACTTCGTATCGATTTTACGTAGTAATCAAAGGCCAATTCAGTGATAAAAAAAGGGAGATGTGAGATGTTAGGCAGTCGTATTTGATCCTAATTAGAAGATGTAGCGATAAATAGTAATTTAATAAAAAGTACGAATTTTCTTATTTTAAATTTTAAGGCTGACAAAATGCCGTTTTTGAATCATCGATCGAAACTTACAGAACATTCTGCAAAATACGTAGACTTTTAAAGAGAGGAAAATAATCTCATCGTAAAACTTATTTTCGAAAAAAGATCTGATTTTATTAAATTTAGACAATCATAAATTGGTGGACGAATATTCAAACGGAAGCTCTATATATTTATTCGATATAGAAGTGGAACTGTATTGAGAACGAAACTAATCATCGGCTGTTTTCCCTAAAATGCTATAGATTCTAGTTTTCTCTGCCGGAAAGTTTTTCCCTTTTTCATGAGTCATCAGTTTTTTTATCCGATCATGTGATTTTAATGCGGTCATGTGACTACCAACTATATACGTCCAATGTAAACATGGATTAACAAGCGTCTTCTGCAACTTTTAGTGCTTGTTTTTACGTCTGTTTTCAAAATCAGGTCTGGGAAATTTTATTTTTAATGAAGAACTGTGGTGTTGCGATCATAATAAGCTTCCAATGAACATATTAATTTTTAAAATTTTTATTATTATTGTATTGTCATCTCTGAATAGAAGGGCGCATTTACATGTCCTAAGTGATCAGGCATTTGCTGACCTCAAAAAATCAATCTTTCGGAGAATATAGAAATCGAACCAGCAATCACATTTTAAGAGAACGGAGTATTTCTTTTCTTTTTGTTTCAAAGAAAAGTTATTTTATAGATTATTTGCAACTTTGCATTGTCACAAAAACATTCTTTTAATTGCTGTAGCTAGTATTGTGTAGCAAATATAAATGATGTCTTCGATGAAAAAGAAAGAAGATTGTATGGATGCAGATACATTTAATAAGGCCATTTCTCTTAAAGTTTCAGCCAATAAACGTTTCTCAAAAGGTAAAACCTTTGAATGCGAAGTGTGTAAAAAATTGTTTTCTTATAAATGCTCTTTAAAAGATCACCTCCTCACTCATTTAACTGAAAAACCATTTCAATGCAATGTTTGTCCAAAAGCATTTACAAGATTATCGCGCTTGACTCGCCATATCATAACTCATACGAAAGAAAAGCCATATATATGTGAAAAATGTCATAAAGCATTTGCAGACAAGCCAGGATTAAAAATTCATTATCGTATCCATTCAAATGAAAGGCCCTTTGAGTGTAATTTATGTCATAAAAAATTTACTCAGAGGGCACATTTAAAATCTCACAGTCGTTTTCATACTAAAGAAAGGCCTTTCGAATGTGATATATGTCAAAAAAAAGTTTCAAGTAAATGGGTTTTAGATAATCATCGCCGCACTCATACAGATGAAAGACCCTATGAATGTCAACTCTGTAAAAAGACGTTTAGACAGAAAGGCTCCCTAGATGGCCATTATCGTACTCATACAAATGAAAAACCTTATGTTTGTGAAATGTGTGGTAGAGCGTGTGCTAGCAGCTCTTCGTTAACATACCACCGTCGAACTCATACAAATGAAAGACCCTTTAAATGTGATTTGTGCCCTAGGTCTTTCACTCATAGATCTATTTATAATCAACATATTCGTACCCATGAAAATGGTAAAATCTTTGAATGTGATATTTGTAAAAAAAGATTCGCAATGAGAGGCTCTTTAAATGTTCATTATAAGACTCATGCAAATGAAAAATCATTTGTATGCGAAATTTGTCACAAAGCATTCTCAAATAATTCAAATTTAAAGTGTCATTATCTTATTCATGAAACAGGAAACTCGTTTGAATGTGAAGTTTGTAAAAAATGCTTTTCTCAGAAAACTTATTTAAATAAACATTATCAGAGGACACATGTAAAAAAAGAAGAGAGAAAACCCAAAAAATGTAAAATAAAGGAAGAGACAAAACCAAACAAGTGTGAAAAAAAGGAAGAGACAAAACCAAAAAAATGTGTAATAAAAGAAGAGACAAAATGTTTAATAGAAGAAGAGACGAAAAAATGTGAAAAGAGAAATAATTCTAACCTTATAGTTACAGGAGGTTCAAATATACTGTTAGTTCCCATAAATTCTAATTTATGTTATATATCAAATGGAATTCCTGTATCTGGTCCTGCTGTACTTCTTAAATTTATCCCTGCTCAAAAGGAAATAGTAAAGTGAATATTTAGTGAGGAAATCAAATGTAAATTGGTATTGTTTTAATGAAAAACTAGCATTTTAATTTAAAAGACATAAGGAGGTTTAAAAGTTTAATTTACATCTTAATTCAATTTTATGTAAAATAGTAAGCATACTGTTTTATCATATGATTTCATGCAAGGGAAAAAAAATCATTTTGAATTTAATGGAACATTAATGTGATAGATTATGATTCCATAACAAAATTAGATTATTATAACTCACTATTATTTAATTTCATGTTTTATAATCAAATCAATTATTACAAATTTCTGTATTAAATAGATAAATTAATGATAATAATTGGCATTAAAATATCATTGATGAATTCTCATGTACAACAAGATGATTTCATTCAGGATTGATGAAAAACAAGTGCTATCATAAAACATAGCAAATTATGAAAAAAATTCCAAAGAAATTGCATTAAAAGATAGCTTGTTATTTCATTACAATTAATTAATTATTTACTTATTTCTTGACAAAAACATTTAACAAAAAGTCTTCAGTATTTTAAAACAAAATTTTTTCACCATTATTTTAAACTATTTTGATTACCATTGGTAAGATTTTTTTTTTAGAATTAAGAAATATTTTATTCAAATTTTTCAAACTATCATCTTTCCAATCAGACTTTATATTGTGGAGAAGATCATTTACTTATATGATTGGTTGGCTGCGTAACATTTATTTTTAAATTGAAGTATGTATGAATTTTTCAATGATAATGTATTAAATGAAATAAAATATTTTTTTAGCTTTTATAATTGTTTTTTCGTACAATTTGATTGTCTTCATTTTACAATTTTCATTTAGTTTTAGACATATGTTTTTTATTATTATTATTTTAAATTTGACTGATTTAAATATTTTCTTGTAAAATCCAGTTTTATGCTTTCTGATTTTAAATTAATAAAGATTAGTGAAATTCAAAATAAATTTCTTTTCAGTCTTGCAAAATGCTATAATTTAATGTAGAAATAAGTAATGTGCTTTAAGGGGATATTACTTAAATATTAACATGTTTACTACTTGGCGATAACCCTTGGTGACCATCCATGATAAAGTAAGTGTTCCTGAAAAGAATTTCATTTTTTAAAAATAAATTAATTCTTCTTTTCTTCTTAAATTTTAAGAAAGTTGAGTGACTTTTGAAAACATTTTAAAATAATTATTTGTGAGTATTTTTAGTGAAGCATTTAAATGTTTTTTTTCCCTAAAAAAATATCATTTGTTTTTGCTTTTACAAAAAGAAATACAACCTATAAATAAAAATAGTAAGCATTTTGCTTCAACTTTTCTGTATGAATTTATTATAATTTAAAAAAAAAAAAAAAAAAAAAAAAAAAAAAAAATATCAAAAAAAAAAAAAAAAAAAAAAAAAAA
>JAPMOQ010019071.1:579650-591846 GCA_026543055.1 Argiope trifasciata
CTCCCGAGTGCGTTTATTAAATTGTCATATGTCATTCTTCCCATTAGAAATCAAATGTCATCAAATAGAATCTCAGTTAAGTCAAAATAAAAATTAAAATTAATCGGTTTTGAGCTTTCGAGACTCGAATTGAGGACAAGAAAGAAAGATAAAAAACTGGAGTTCCTTGCTCTAACCACCAGGCCCCACACATCTGCAGAGCACGGGCTGTTTGGACTTCTTAATACGTCAATCCGTGTTTCAAAGGACTGGGAACTGGTCCAAAACCTTAATGCTAAGAATATAAATGGATCTGCGCATGTGCGGGGATTTAGCAAGGATCAGTTTAGACAAAACTGTAAAAATTTGATTGAAATATTTTAGTTCCGATTTTTAAATTGTTCAATAAATCAAAGGAACTATAGAAACTTAAGTCAAAATAAAAATAAACTTTTATCCGTTTTGAGTTTTCGAGACTCGAACTGAGGACAAGCAAGAACAAAAAAACTGGAATTCCGTGCTCTAACCACCAAGCCACACATATCTGCAAAACATGGGCTGTTTGGACTTTTTAATATGTCAATCCATGTTTCACAGTCCTGGACTTTTTAATACGTCAATCCATGTTTCACAGCCCTGGTAATCTGGTCCCAAATCCTAATGCTAAGAATATTTATTTATCTGCGCATGTGTGTGGACATGGCAAGGATCAGTTTAGACAAAACTGTAAAAATTTAATCGAAATATTTTAGTTCCGATTTTTAAACTGTTCAATAAATCAGATGAAGTATAGAAACTTAAGTCAAATGAAAAATAAAAATTAATCGGTTCTGAGCTTTCGAGACTCTATTTGAGGACAAGGAAGAAATAAAAAACAGGAGTTCCTTGCTCTAACCACCAAGCCACACTCATCTGCAGATCATGGGCTGTTTGGACTTTTTAATACGTCAATTTGTGTTTCACAGCCCTCAGAATCTGGTCCAAAACCCTAATGCTAAGAATATTAATTTATCTGTGCATGTGTGTGGACCTGGCTGTTAACCAAAAAGTATAAATTGTCTCATTCCCCTTTATGCAAATCGTCACGTAATCTTCATGACGTTGTGTTATAGATCACGTGATCGGAAGTCGTCGGGTAGGCGGTGACTTCCGGTATGTTTTGATATTTAAAAGAATGCTGTCATAGATATAACGCTTGTTAATAAGTAGTTCTATATAGAATGCCGTCCTAGATATAACTGTTAATATTTTCATCGGATATTTGACTCCCTCGTCCTGAACTCTGTTAGTTTAATCTTTGAGGGCATGTGTTGTCTGCTCGGGGTGTGTTGTTTTCCCTTTTTTGTTAAATTATTATTCATGATAAACTGAATTGATGATGAACAGTTTTATAAATAAATTGATATCTTCCGAAGGCATCATTATTTCTGTGTCATTTAATACACTGTGCAACTCTGCTGCCACGTAATTGTGGCAAACACTGGCAAGGATCAGTTTAGAAAAAACTGTAAAAATTTGATCGAAATATTTCAGTTCCTATTTTTAAATTGTTCAATAAATCAAAGGAACTATAGAAACTTGAGTCAAAATAAAAATAAATATTTATCCGTTTTGAGTTTTCGAGACTCGAACTGAGGACTAGAGATGCATAATCCACGATTTTTTCAATAACAAATAATTTTGCTATTGTTATTTTTAAACATCTGTTCCAAATATCTGCTAATGCAATCATATTATTAATTAAAAATTATTAATTAATATTGAATATTAAATTTATTAATTTTAATTAAAACTTAATTAACTAATTTAAGTAATGTGTGATTGAATTTATCTATTTCAGCTTACTATTTTAATTCGGTTTTTTCATAACTTTATACTTAATTTGTTTATTGAAGTAAACCATTTTCTAAAAAGGTTGAATTCAAAATATATGTCATTTCTTTAAAATGTTTACTATAGTTCAATATTTCATCAATAGATGGCTCGAGCAGTGACCACAATAAACGCAATCACAACATTACGTCACAAGCAGTTAAAAATTATCTATAGTGCATTGCAAAATGAGTCAAGGTCTATATTGTTACTACGCCCTTTCCTGTGAATCACAGGAAAGGGTGAAATTACCTTTCCGATAAATTTCAGTGATATGCAATTCAACGATCCGATAATTCCAAGAATATCGGATCCATTCACTTGTAAGTCCACTCTCAGATTTCTCTTTTTCCCTTTAAGCGTTAAGGGAAAGAGCCCTCAAAGATTACACCCCCCCGATGGTTCAAAGACACAAAAGAAAACTGTTTTGTGTTTCTGGGATTTTCTATCCACTTCCTGGAGGGTCAGGATCAGTCGATACTCCTTTTCTTTAGCCGAATTCCAGCGATCGAAGAATCTTCAGGGTAGTTACGCGTCCCCCCCCGACCCCTCTTGCAGTTTTCAGAGATGTCGTCTCAGTTTTGATAGTGCAATGTCATTTTCAAGGAGTTAAACATTTGCGGTTTTCGTTGACAGTAATCTGAGATTCTTTTTATTCCCTTTCACTTACAGCATATTTTCCTATAGCCGACATGATGAGTAAAATATTTTTTTCGATACATTTTTCAGTATTTTAATGAAACTTGAAATTCAATTTATTTGAATTTATGCAGTTTTGATAATTCTATCTCATATCTGCTTTTTTATTACGAAGAATTATCAGCTTTTGTTATGAGATTTCATGGCATATTAACCTGAAAGTGATTATTTTTATGTTCATAAAGTAAAAGGACAATTTTCTTGAAGTGATTATTTCCCACTCGTTACATCACCTAGAGGTCTTATATTCTTTTCCGTCAAATATATTTTGAAAAAAAAAAAATTACCGTGTAAATATTTCTCATACAAAATAATACTTTTATGGATGTAATCTTAGTAAAAGAATTTTATTTCTTTAATTCAATTAGAAAGAATCATTAGATGAATGGATTATCCCAAGAATAACTAATTTCATATTCCTTTTAAAGGCTTTTTTAAATTCTTTGTGAATTATTTTGAAAAAAAAAATTCGAAAAGGCTTGTTTTAAATCTAATTTCTTAGGATGGATGACATAATATAACTATGCATTGTTCTGAAATGAAATTTTTTTTACAATTGAATTTCTCCATTTCCTACATTGTTTAACATTTGCTGTATTGTTTACTTCTTTGAAGAGTCACATATTGGACAAGATATTGCTTTCTCTTCTGCAGATTTCCCTCCCGGTAGGAACACTTATTAATTCCCAGCCACTCGAAAGCAGTGTCAGTGTTGCTTCTCGCGTCGAATTTTCGATTTGTGCGAAAAATAGACCTTTAGTTTGAATTTTCTTTATTTTTCGAATTAAAGTCTTTCTTTCTTTTATTATTCTTTTTTCGGATTAGAGTTTAGCTTAAAACAACAGATTACTATCATAAGAAAGTTGGGTAGAAAAGAATGGGGGGATGACGTTGTAGGTGAGGAAGATAAGATAATGAAATTGTTTAGAAACCCATTCCCCCCCTAGGTGATTAACCCCCCACAGCTGGGAAGAAAGGAGAGTTAAAAAAGCCCATTTATTTTTTAAAGTACTATTTTTTTAAGTAATCTTTTGTGGAATAGAGATAAATTTTAGAAAAGCCATACTCAGATTATTTAACCACCCAGAGGTATATATAATTTTTTCTTGATACGGTTCGAATTGTTAATAAGTGCGGCCCATCTCGGGAATTTTTTTAAAAAAAATATTTAAGCGAATTAAAGCATTGTTATGATATTGGATTCTAAAAATTATTCCCCAAAATTAGGGGTAAATATTTAATTCTTGAAACAAATAAACAAACAAAAGATGTATATGTATTTGTATAATTTTTATATGGGGTGATATTATGTTTTGCTCTACTATTAAAAACTTCTATCAGTTGTCTTATGTGCCTGTGTGTACATTTTTAAGAATAAATAGAGCTGATTTAATTTCATAGTACCGAAAAAATTGCATTATTAGAATATTTTATAACCATTAATGAATAAAAATCTTAATTATTTGCTCTGCGTTTTTATTAATTTTTACTAACCACATTGTTTTATAATATTTACTAAAATGCTGCGAATAGTATGTTAGCTTCTTCATTAAAATAAGACCTTATTAAATATTTAAATTTTTTTTCATTTATAACCTTATTCTACAAGTTTATTGTAGAAGCGCTTAGGAGTTTAGCTTTTTTCGAAAATTTTTCCATAGGTTAAATTCCCAGTTTCAATGTGTAGACATTTGCTTTAAGTACTCTTTCTAGTGTGATTTAAAGCATTTGAAAACATTTGAGGCAACATTCAATCGGAACTTCTAGAATATATGCAATGGCATCATATTACAAGCAACAAATACTATTATTAATAAGTATCTATCTATCATTTAAATACATTTTTTAAGACTGCTTTATTAACTCTCTTTTTTGCATAAAATCGTATAGTCTCCATAAATCTTGCATTTTAGCTTGATTAATTTTTTTTACACTAAGTCATCTAAGTTATATTTTAAATTTAAATCTACAATAATCATAATCAAGATTTGTGAATCGAATATATCTGCAGCAGTTTTTAAGACATTCTTAAAAGATTATCAATTTAAAATGTGGTTAACAATAAAATAAGATTATTCTGGTAACATTTTTTTTTATTTCAAACAAAAACTTGAAAAGGCGAAAACAAAATAAAACTCCAAATATCAGAAAAATTGGTGAGGGAAAAACATATTGGTCTTCACGTGTGTTTAGTAAACTAGCCTCTATGGACAGCAACCAAATTCTGCTCTTTGGGGAAAATGAAGGGATTTACTGATGTTTAGGGAAAATAAAGGCAGCTCTTTCAACCCACGTGACGCAGAGGAAGGATCTTCTTATCTGTGGCGCGTGATTTGTCTGTCAGATTCCTGAGCTAAATTGCTAGTTCTGTTAGTACAAAAATGATTCGAAATCTGTGTTTGGAATTTTTGAAATATAGATGCCTTGGGTTTTAGAATAGTGTTATTGAACTAAATATAAAAATGGTCTTTAAAATAGAAGTTATGATATGATATAAAAAGTAAGATGCTGCACACACACAAAAAAAAAATGTTCAAATAAAGAATACGTTATACATTTCTAACCGCGTAAACCAAAATTATTGGTTCATTTTTTTCTATTATTATTATTTAATTAGGTACTTTGATTAATTTGAAAGTTTCTCTGTTTACTTACAAACGTATTTCGGAATAAAAACACGATGTCATACAATTTGTTTATATGGAGTTTTTGTGACAACAAACAAGTATTTTATTTTTATTTGATCAGTTAGTAACTATTGAAAGCTTTTGTATTTATTAGAGAAAATTTTGGTTTTATGAATTTAGTGTTATATAAGTTTCATCGCCAGTATGCATTCTTAATGAATGTTTTCAAACACATAATTAGGTTTGTATTAAATACATACTCAACTATATGTATTAAATATATATAATCAGAAATTGTAGTTATGAATATATATATGAGTCTAATATTTCAATTCAAAGAAAAAATAAATTTACATATTAAAAGTGGATACATTTCAGTTTCATAATTTAAGTGAATTTTATTAAACTCTACTGAAATGGCATTTAAATTTATTTATATTATTAGTTTGCAAATAAACAGTAAAATCATATTGAAGTTTTGAGTACATGCATATTTAGCCTTGATATCTATGTCATTGAAGTATTTAATGTTTCATTTGACAGACAAATCAGTTAATATTAAACTGATGATCATAAAGTAGATAATTGCTCATACTGCTACGAAAATATATTTTAGTTTAAATGTAATCTGTTAGTCCTATTTATTTTTGATCAAAAGATTATTTAAAATGGGAGTCTTGTTCATGTCTCAACGAGAGCAAAAGTTAAAAATTGCATTGTAATCTAAATTTGTGCTTCATTTAATTATTGGAAGTGTTATATATGTAATAACATATTGAAAATGTTAAATATACCTATATTAAAAAAAAAAAAGACAGTGAAAAACTAACAATTTGAAATGGGAACATTTATTATTCATGATTAAAAATTTATCATTTTTTCTTTAATAATATTTTACTAAATTCTTATTATTGTTAGCTCCCTGAGTTTTGAGGGGAGGGAGTATTGACATTTATATTTATTATTGAAATATAAATTTTTACTGACATATATCTATACAATTGAGATTTTATGATTTGAAATGTTATTTTTTAATATTTTTATTTTCTAACAATATTTAAAAATTGCTAAACCTTAGGATGGTGTTTTAAAGTTCGAAAATCTTATGATATTATTAGAATTTTAATGTAAAATCAAATGCATCTAAATAACCAGTGTTAGTAGAAGATAAAATATAAAGGCCCAAAGCTGTGATTTTATTGATCAAAGTTTTATATATAAATATAACCAATAAAAGATGTTTATATCCCAATTTATGTTTAATATCCTTGACAAAATATTTTTAAGTATCTGATTATCAAAGTTATGGTACTTTTATTAATCTTATATCTCTATCACATATCTTGTCCTTCAAAATAAGTGTATGAATTGCAATAAATATAACAACAGCCTGGATGGCCAAAATATATAATTTTTTTTAACTATAATTTTAAAAATACATATTTAGTCTTTCACAAATTTATTTTTAAAAAAAACTGCTTGGCATCAAAAATATATAAGGATTTTTTTTTAAGGCTGAGAAATATATGAAACAAGTTTGAGGATTTAAATTCTTGTATGTTCAGTTTTATTGATTGATCCCAATTTTCTCCATTATTATACTATTGGTACTTAACCATATGTAATATATCAATGCTATTCTGTTTATTTTTTAAGTAAAATTCAATTAAGCTGAAAAGTTAAAATTTTAGATCTCTCAGATATTTATGAAATTATTTCCATGTTTGGAAATACTTATAAGTTTGAATAATTATTTTTGCTTATGACATGAAATATGTTTTATGTTAGGTCCAGAATTACTGATATTCACTTTGTATCATGTTGAAATTAATCCGGTAGACAAAACATATTGCTTGAGATAAGCATTATGATAAGATTCCACATGCAGAAAGGCAGACTGATATTAGTTTTGTCTTGAGTGTGTTTTTTTAATGACATTTTAAAAATAGATTAACATTTTGTTGAATATATATATATATATTCTCTTCCACATAAACTCAACCCTATTTATTTTGTTTAAGTTAACATTTGAGTTTGATATCTTTACTATAAAAAGGAAGGAGTAAATGAAAAAAAATGTATTATTTTTAAATACAATACTAGCAAGATTTTATTTTTGAAATTATTTTAAACAAGTTGTTAAATTCATGCATTAAGTATCTTTTTTATTAAATAATTGTTGGTTTGATACCTAAAATTATTTTAAGTTTTAATTTGTTATCAACTAATTTCATTATTTTTGAATGATCCCTAAGGATTATTTAAAAATAAGTGTAAGTGAAATTGATTGCACAATATCACTATAGAAAGTATATAGTTCAATAAATTCAACTCTGCGCCTGATTCTTGAATTGAAGGCAGTCAAAATTCTAGTATTTATAGCATAGTTAATTCTGAGAGTTCAGCTACAGAATTGCATTTAAACATTTTATGTGTAAGCATGTGCATGCACATTACATTAGGAATTGCATTATTATAGAAATGTTTAACTGGTTGTTTTAATAATTTCAAATATTTGAATAGCTGGTATTTGAGTTCAAAATCAAATCAATCACACATAAAAAAATGAAGTGGAATTTTGATACTGGAAAATGATTGACTATGCATATATACAAATAAGTCTTCATGATACGAAACAATGATAGTATTTTAAAAGGCATCAAATATGGAGTTTAAAGTTGAGATATAGTTATTTCCCCATTTTAAAGCACTTACAGATATGAGAGATCATGCTCAACTGACATGAAATATCTTCTCTGTCAGATCCCAAATTATTGATATTCATCTTGAAATTAATCAGTACTGATAACTTATTACCGTAAATAGGAATGAAGGTAGTTGAAGATGCCTCAAACAAGGAAGGAAACATTGATACCAGTATGTTTTGGTTCTTTTTTAATTTGCATTTTTAAAATAGACCAAGATTTCAAAAAAGAATCACTCCCATATAAACCTCCCTCTCCAACCTTTTTTCTCCCATATAAACATTGTTAATTTTTTCAAGGCTAACATATAACATCTTTGCTATAAAGAATAGGAATTTGTGAAAAAGTTAAGCACTTTAAACTTTAATTAGAACAAGATTTTGTGTAAATATTTAAAACAAATGATTGAATCAATGAGTCGAGAATCTTTTTAATTAAATAAATGTTGATTTGCTGATATCTATAATTTGATGTCAGCTAATTATGTGTTTCATTATTTATTATGAGCAAGTTAAACTTTTTGATTCCAAAGACACTTAAAACAGATTATAAATGAAGCTGATAATATAAAATATCAAATACATATGTATATACATAGTACAAAATGAAGTCTCCTGAAAATGTCTGTTTATTTGAACCCCAAAAACTCGAGAAATAATGGATACTGAATATATTTATACCATTTTATAGAGCATTTATTGGGTAAGGTGTATAAGGTATTTATTGGGTACATTAAAGTTATGTCAAAATAATAAAGGGAGTTTTATATTTAAGATTTTAATTGTTCTGTGCATGCGCAAACAGTAAGAGCTGTGATATACATATGTGATACTTTTCTTTGTTTACATCTGATTTTAAACAGTGATTCAAATCTCGTTATGCCAAAAAGAAGGAAATCTAATCTTGGTCAGAACACATGAAATATCAAAAAGTTTTATTCTATACAAATTTGTTTTGTTGCTATTTTTGATGATTTCTAAATATTTTCTGTTTATTTGATGTTTTCAAACATGCACATGCTATATCGGGTAGAGGTTAGACAAGTTTAAAACTAATTTTTCTTCTTGGATGCTATATAATGGGCAGTGCCATGCAGTTACTGATAATACAGATATATATATTAAAAGTAAAATATAAGCATGTAATTTAACCACAGCAAGTATTTAAATAAATCCAACACTGAAGTTATTTATGACTAGAATAATATAAAAGGATAAAGCTACAGAATTCTGTTAAAATGCCTTTTTTATGCACAGTAAATTTTCCTATGTATAAAATCTACAATAAATAAAAAATTTCAAAAAGAAAAAAAAATTATTTAAGATTTTTAAAGCGAGAATAAGCAATGTAAACATAAATTACATTAATATATAAAAATAATTATGACTAAGCATGTCATATATTACTATAACTTATACTTTGTAAATACATGTATAAAAAAATTTATTCAGTAGTTAGATTACAACAATAGGTTACAGAAATTCTTTTTCTAAATACTAAAATTAAGTCACTGTAAAGATCTAAAATAATTTAGAAAATTTATGTGATATAAAATGCTTATTTTAAAGAATTACAGCATTTTTGACTAATTTACTCATACCAGAAGTTTGATTACTTGATTAAAAAAGTTACTATATAATAGTTTCACATTTTCCCATTATATTACTCATATAAATTTCTGAAATAAAATAGTGAACCTCTGAAATTTTTTTGAATTGAGATGCTGTATATATATAATATAGTCAGTGTAATACTATAATAAAAAGAATTGAAAATCAGAAGAATTTGTCAATATTCATTTCACCTAGAATCTATATTAGGGATATTTAACTGACCTTTTTTTATACATAATTTCATTACAAAAAAGTTGCTGGTTTTTGAATTAAATCGATCACACACAAAAATATATGAAATCAAATTTTAATAGTAGAACATGATTTATTACACACAAAAAGTTTTCATTGCACAATATGATGAAAATCTTAAACAATGCTTAAATATAATGCTTTCAAAAATGAAGTAAGATTTATCTCAAAAATTTTCAGATGTAATGAAATATACAAAGTGTAATATAAATATTTTCTTTCAGAATACATAAAAATATTGGCATAGCTCTTCTTTTCAGCATATTATGAAGTCATAGCCATTACAGAATAAAAAGATCCATAATTTTAAATATACATTCCCAATGAATATAAAGCATTTATTTTCTTTGAAAATTTTACATGGGAAAAATCCTGTAATAAAAAGCCTTTTTATTGGGCTTCAGAAAAATTAAAATTTGGAATAACTTTTATAATATTTTATAAATATAAATTTTAAAATCTTAAGAAATCAAATTCAAGATTTTTATCAAGCTAAATACAAGACATTAATTTAATCCCCAGTTTGATGTGTAATTTATTTACACAACTGAGGATAATCTTTTGAGCATCTTTACATCAATTGCCAATGAAATGCTTTTTTTCTTAAATTATTTAAATGGCTATGCGTATTAGATTTATTGTCAACATGGATACACTTAGTAATAATATATAGGCAATATATTTCCATTAAATAAAGTAAGACTATCTAAATGTAACTTACATGCTTGATAATCTGAAAAAAAAAAATACATACGAGTATTACATAAAAAGTTATTTTCTTAACAAAAATAAATATCTAGAATTAACATCTAATCCTATAACTTCTTAAATGATATAAACAGGTTCACAAACAGAAAAGTATGAGCTGTACAGGATTCAAAATATTTGTATCCTGTGCAGCTTGCAATTCTTACAAACATATTAAACAATATTTCATAAAATAATTAAATTCGTAAATGATTGAAAGATACTCTTTATATGCACGTTATAGTTGCATTTATTAATAAATAAATTTGAAATGCGTTAAAAACAATCTTTCAGCTCCCAAAAAACCTACACACAACCATTTCAACCATTGAGAATAGGCGTAATGAGCATATAATCGGAATATTTTCCCCGCTCAAAATTTCCCCTCTTTTTCCCTCGGAGCAAAATTTTTTTCCAGCCCCTAGACGCTTCTGTTTAGTAATTGCCTATTTAAGCGTAAGATACTGATCCTTCTTTTCAGATAGTGTTTTTTCCCGGAAGTCGAGTCATAAAAGGTGGTAAGGGGCCCAGTAACTCAGGGGAAGGGCGAATAAAGGACGGACCTCCCAAGTTCAAATCATCTGCTGATTTTCCGTAAACCTTTTATCCACACGTCGCTTTCAATCAGCAAGCATTTTGAAACGTTGCTTTGTTTCATATTTAACACACTTAAAAAAAGGGAGGGGGAGGGAAAAGTGGGCGGACGAAATTTTACTTTAAATAATACTTTTCTACTGCTTTCACATTTTAAATCTTAATTCTTATAGAAAAATTGACTTTTTAATTCTATATGAAAAATTGATTTAAAAAAGTTATTCATTTAAGAAGGCATCATTTCTAACACTTCATAGAATTCCATAAACAAAAAATAATTCCAAATGTCTTACGAATCTAACTTATAAAAGAATTTCACAGTCATTGTTTTGTTTTTAATCTCCCAAATTTTTTATTAATTATTATGCAAAATCCCAATACTTTTTTTCCGTGCATTGTTGTGTAAAAAAAATTTCATTTTTTTTTCTTTTTAAATTTTTTTTTTTTGAATAAACAGTACTAAGTAATAGAAATAATAAGTTTGAAAATTCACATCTCTATTTAAACTTATAAGCGAAACCGAAAATGACAGAACAAGGAAATTTTATGGCAATAACAGCGTCTTTACATATATCATTGGTCTGAAACAATTTCAGGTTTCCAGCAGATATTCTCTGTAGGATTTCAAGACCAATTACTTTCTTTGGACAGCAATCGGTTATCAATCATTGATATGCAGTTTCGTCAACTAATTGTATCAGAATTCAGGAGGATTGTCTCGTTGAAAACGTTCAGACGATCAATGAGACATTTTCCAGTAAAAAAAATTAATAAATAATTCGATATTTTGTGCTTTTTATGACAGTCATCAGGAATGATTTAATTAATTTTGTGTTTAAAATATAAAAAAAGATTTTTAGCTTTTTGTAGTAAAAAAATGAAAAAAAAAAACTTTTTTTCTATTTATTATATTTTGCTTTAATCTATTTTTTTTTTCAAATTTTTTTATTAATCATTTATTGACACTGACTAAACCGGATATTTGAAGGGCAAGTATATCTTAAATGGTTGAGTGGCATTTGCGCTCCACTAGTTAACCCCCCATGTCATTAAAAGATATTCAGGATTGTCACATTATAACCGTTATCTTTGCATGAAAGATTTGGCG
>JAPMOQ010019074.1:0-15001 GCA_026543055.1 Argiope trifasciata
TCACAATTGAAAATTTAAATCTTCGAGTTAGCTTCGTTGCCTGTTTTCTCTGAGCGGAGCTCGGTCACCCGCTGGTTTGTTTTTAAAAAAAGGAGCAAAAATAAGATTGTTTCTTTTAAGAACGAGAAATAAAATAATAACTACTTCCACGAATATAAATTTTTAAAACAACTAAGAAAGTTTAAACAAAAATTTAATATTTGTCTGCAAAACATTCATGGTATATAATTCTTCTTGGAAATCTATGAAAGAAATTATTTTACATACATACCGAGGCTATAAAATCAATCATATGAAATTTGTCTATTTACTGTATACCTAATGCAAAATGATATTATTTTTAGCCAAAAGCGACATTGACTCTAGAGGCAAATACACTCATGATTAAATATTATATGTTTACAAAAGATGCTTTATTTTTTAGATGCTTTTTTTGCATTTAATAAACTCTTTTCCTTTATATTATATGTTATATGAATTCGGTCACATCAGGAGCTTTGCTTTAAATATTTTTGTAAAGGCTCTCTTTTTCTAGCTATCTAATATTTTATCATTTTCCTGCATTTTTTTCGCTATACTTTTTCTATGTCGCTAAATCCCGTAAGTTATTGATATCTTTTCAATAGCATCAAATGGTTTCACTGATTAAATAAATTATTTTGTTGGCACATGATTAAAGTTAAAAACAACAAGCGAACAAGGATTGCATTAGTTAATTGTTTTTGGAAAGCTATGCATAGCTAAATTTGAATTAATGAAATTATACTAGAATTTTGTACTTTTTTAGCAGATGAAATAGCATTTGAAATAATGTGAGGAGAAGTGAAGAAGTGATAACATAAAACGAGCTAAGATAAAATCGCTGAGATAGAACTAAATTTAAAAAATATTGAACTACATAAAACATTTTTAAAAAACCTCTTTATAAATAATCAGTTTGGAAGAAAGCCTAAACAAAGTTGATTAGAATGCCCACCCCCTAAATATATCTGAAATATTAAGAAAAAAATTAAACACTTACTATAAAATGCCTATAAATTACGCTTCTGAAAAGTAATTTCTTATTTTGGCATTCTCAAGTATTTATCGAAAATGTCTTTTATATTTAACGAATAAATATCCCCATTTTAAAGCAAAACATTCTCGAAAATTGAGGGGTAATAAAATTTATAGCTCGTCGTTTTCACACATTTATTCCATTCTTTATAATACAAAAGCTGGGGCAATTACTTTTACCTTATAATACAAAGGAAATGTGGAGGAAATAGCTCAATTACTCCAATCAGGGCATACTCCAAAAAAAAAGAACAAAAACAACTCAAAGATATTCCTTAAAAAACGAATTAAGAAGGCGTTTTAGACGACAATATAGGAAGAAACATTTTTTTGTTTCGAACTAGAAAGGCTAGACATGTTTTCTTTCTATTCTGTATCGCACATTTTCTTTCTGTGAATTCCCAAAAGCAAAGGAATTGCTCATAAAGTCCTCTATATTTGATTTTCTTTCTTCTTCTCTGCCGCAGTTTACTTTTCATGCTTTTGATCATTCTTCTTTAATGAGTGTTTAAAAATATATATCTTGAATTTATTTAAAAATGAATAAATAAATGGGACCTTATAGTTGGATGCCTGCGGATGTAATGAAAACCATACTAAAGGACTCTAACTGTATTACCAAACATCTCAAGCAAGAGAGGCAATATTATGGGAAGGTGTATATTTTCTGAGCATTGTATTGCTTTGATTACTGCGGGAAAACGAAAGAATGTCCATGAGTTTTTAAGTGTTAACACACAATAAGAATGTCCTGTTATGTTCATAGCATTCTCTTCGGAGGATAGATAATTCCAGCAGGACAATACTCACTTTCATAAAGCTACCATTGCCCACGGATGTTTCAAAAATACCAGAGTTTTGTTGAAATGATGATGTATGCCCGATCTCTAAGATATGATTGAGTTAAGTAATTGCAATGTTATTTCAAAGACAAAAAACTTAAGAATCAATGAAATAAGATGAATTTCATTTACAAGACGTGAAATACCAACTTTTCTCTTATGAATATTTGTTTTGTTATTGAATTATCACAATAAGTATGTACTGTTATGTTCATGGCATTCTCTTCCGAGCATCGATGCTTCCAGCAGGACAATACTCACTGTCATAAAGCTGCTATTGCTCACTTATGTTTCAAGAGCATGACAGAGATTTTTTCATGCTTACGTGATGTATAATAGATCACCAGACCACAAATCCATTAAAACATGGTAAAATGAGATAGAAAAGGTCATTAAATAGCCGGATTATGTGTCATCACATCTGAAGGAATCAGGTATATGTAATTATTCTATATGATCTCACATTTTTCATACCACCTAAAGAAATCTCATAAAGATAAGGCCAAGAAGCCCCCATGCAAATTTAAAAGCAAAACTTGGTATTTTATTAGAGGGAGGAGGTCATAATGATTTGTCTCCCTTTAGGGAATGAATAAATATATAGAGAGAGAATCTTAAAGATTCTAGAAAAAGAAATGGCAAAGTTGATTCAACTGTAGAGTATTCTCCTCAATATTCTTTCGCACTTCGTTGATCTCATTCTTAGTTCGTGGAAAATCTTTGTCCCTTTGCCACACCATCCGAATTCTATTGCAATTTTCCTTTTTTATTAGAGTTATATCAGAATCTGGATTTTGCATTTTTTTTTCATAAGATAATCTTTTTTCCCTAATATTCAAGTCATTTGAAGAAAACTTTCACTGAAGAATGGTGATTCAAAATTGGAGATGAGTAACTTTTAATAAGATATTTAAATGAGGCTTCCCAGGTAGGTATTAAATGTAAGGAGGCCAATAATGAGCTGGTGATGGTCATTAAAATTCAATCCTATGAGAGTTTTGTTGAACTGATGATGGATGCCCAGTCTCTAAGATAGGACTGGGTTAAGTAATTGTAATAAGTTATTTTAAAGTCAGAAAATAAAGCTTAAAAAGCAATTAAAATAAGATAATTTTCATTTACAAGACATTAAATCCCTTTAGAAAATCTTTAATTAATGTTTCTTGTAAGTAAAGTCTAAGTGCGCTTGAGAGATACAGTCCATTATTTCCCACTAATAAATGGTAAACATACAGTTTGTCTAATAAGCAAACTACAAGGGGGGAAATATTCTTTGTTTTATTTGAATACAGTTCTTATAGACATTTCATATAACAGGTTTTTATAAAATATAATTCGAATATGAATTCCTATATCCCAAATAGGAATTCGTAGGTCTTTCTTTAGCGTCGTAATATAATTAAAATGAATATTCATTTGTATTTCTTTTATATGAATCACGTTTCAGAGGGATTTAGATGTAATGTTTCATAACGGCTCCTTAGTTTATTTTAATTATATTAACATCCCGTCATAAAGCAACATTAGAGCTATTTTGAGACGAACTTCGTAATTCTGACCCGATGTCAGATGATGAGGATGACACCAGAGCTGGAACCTTTTCTCCAAACTTCCATATCACGCCAGAGTTTGAACTCGAAGGATTTAACTTGCATCAACCGCTCTTCAGTGGTTCTTCTGTGAAATCGTGTTTTGAACCTGAAATATTTTCTTCAGAATCCAAGACCTCACCACCAGCCTCCGCGATCCACACCGACTCCTTAAAAATAATTAAAGTTTATATCGGCTTGAGAAATCATTCCCCATTTTTCCTCATTTATAAGTGGTAACAACATTTTGTCTAATAAACAAACTGCAAGTGAAAGAATTGTTCGTTGTTTTATCCGGCAGCGGGATGTTAAAAATATATTTGTTTTTACTATATAAGCATTCGTTGATATTCTTTAACATCTCAGTATAACCAAAGATAAATAGATTCCCTTGCATTTCTTTCATATGAGTCTCAATTTTGAGGGATTTAAATGAAAGGTTGTATACCCTTCTTTGGTTTAGTTTAGTTATATTAACGTCCAGGCCGGCTTCCTGGCACAGAGGTAGTGTATACTCCCAGTGAAATGAGCATCCTCGGTTCGAGTCCCGGTTTGGGCATGGTTGGTTTTTTGTGATTGGTGTGAATATCCACCCCCCTGTAATAAGGGTGGTGCAAGTGAAAGTGTGAAGCATATAGCTAAGTCGTACTCTTGGAAATAGCTGGCGCTACTGAAAAACAATGGACACTAATTTAAGCTTAAATCGCAGACAGCGGGCTTGTAAAATGCTATAAATAACAACAACATATTAATGTCCAGTTTCAAAACAACGCCAAGGTTATTTTAGTTTGGATTCGTCATTTTGAACCATGGTAAAATGACGAAGGCGATAGCTGAATTGGCACCCCATCTCCATACCAGAGGAAGGAAGTTCGGATTTAACGTATGCTAGACCCTCTTACACTGCGGTTTCATTGGTGGAATTGAGTCCGTTCCGAAGCCAACCTTATTTTAACACCGCAGCCTATACTGACTCTTTAAGATTTTTTTTCTCATCTCGTTGCCTTAAGGTTTAACAGTTTGAACTTACAATGTTGGTATCTGATTTGAAAAACCAAGATAAATTCATTTTATATATAAAGAATTTTATATTCAAAATTATCATATATAACCTAAATAAATTTTGACACCCCGATGCACTGAAGAATTGATTTTTACAACATAAATAAAATGAAGAATGTTAAGTATGTGTAAATTTTCTAACCAAAGAGAAAAAGAAACAGACTTAATTCTAAACAAAAATTAGCAATACCGAAATTTTCAGCCCACTAATTACTTTCAAAATAATTACTTAAAAATATTGGATTAATTAGTAAAAATAGTTACTTGAAACCGAATGAAAAGAAATGCAATGTAAATTATTCCTTTGATAAAATAATTAAATGCTGCTTGCTTTGAGTTAAATATTTATTCTAAAAGTTAGCTTGCAACTTCAAAAGCTGAAAGTTTTTTAAATAATGGAATTCAAAAGTGTTTGATCATAGAAATTCATTTCCGATATTATTTTTAAATATATTAATTAAAATATAAATATTGATTCAATTTAATTAATATTGTTAGCTATTTCATCGTTAGAAGTTTAACAACATCGGAATTTAATCACAAAGAATTAGTTCATACCGTTTCTCACAAATGTTCTGTTATATTATTTAATTATAATTATTAGTAATTGTTATATTATTTAATTAATTTTAGTAATTATTATTTAATAGTCAATGTCTGAAATATCTTGATATCAAAAGTATTGACTGATTTTCAAGCAATTAAATTTTACTTATGTAATAATTATGATTTTAAGTTACTGTAATCAAGCGACAATTTCGACCTTGGCATCCCGTGGATTCCATATATTTACTCTTTCAAAAGTTTTATGAGCGTCTGCACCTATTATATTTAATTATGACAGGGTGTCAAATGTCCTTTGGCTTCATGTTTCGATAGTTATTCCTCCTCCCATTGTAATCAAAATTTACATTTATGAGTATTCTAAACTATTTATAAGATATCTTCCTGAACCCACTTCACCTCCAAAATTCATATCAACACAACACTTTATTGTTAGCAATTTTTTTTTATTTATTTCATTGAAAAATTTTATAAAAGTCCATCTTTTTTAAGCGTGGAGAAAATTTTCGAAAAAGGCATCTTCAAATTAATCTTACTCACAGTTTCAAAAATTAAACATAAATCATTGTAATGGTATTATAACCGTATAATGTACATTGTATGTATTGTATGTATGATTGTATGAAAAAGAAGAAAAAATTTTCCTGATTTTCAGCCACGATTTCTATTTTAACCTTTTACAATTTAAAAATTAGTTTCAGGCATATTTATTTACTTATCACAAGGATTTGTTTATTGTTTCGCAAAAATAGCTACTTAAAATTATTTTCAATTGGATAATACTAACAATTGATCCACATCATCTTATCACTCTGTAGGTGTTTTTAACAATTAAATATATCCCACCGGTGAGGAGTAAATCGAAATAAGGATGAGATGCGTCCAGCATGGTGTTTACCTTCCCATCACTCGGTAGGATACCTGAAAAGGTGGTGTCTGACTCTTCCCATCGATGACGGGACGTACTTCTTTAGGGAAGGATTGTACAGTAGCCGTTGATGGCCCTTAGAATTCAACCACAATTCCAGCCAGTGATACTGTTGCTGCTGTCGATTATTCAGTATTTATTTATGCGCTTTTGGACGGGTTGGAGAGTCGGTGTTATGAGTTCACAATTAAATGTAAAAATAATAACAAAACGTCAAAATATTACACTGTCTTCAATAGTGCGTAAGTAAAGCAATTAGAGACTAAATGGTTAAAAGAATGCTTAAAGTGCCATATTTAAGGACTGATATATATTTGTAAGTAGGGGTAGCGTATATAAATAGCAATATAAATCAATTTCGAAGAAATTTAAGATTTAATCTTGCAAAGTATAGCTAGATGATTTGCTTAGAAGAAAACCGATTAAGAAAATTATTGTCCACTAAACCTTTCATTGATTTTCATTCAGCTCTAAATGCATTCTTTTAAACTCCATTATTTCTTTCCACCCGTTATATCCGTAAGCTGGACAATTTTCTTACACCCGTGTCGGAAATAACATTCATGACGTTTATCGCCTTTTTCTCCATCATCAACAATAGCAGGTAGATTGACATTTCAAGAATAAAAGAACGTTATCTAATATACCTGCTGGGTTTGTGCGTACTTTCATAATAAAGCATTCCTTTCACTGCCGAAGAAGCGTACAAAAGAAGCACCATCCCCATAAACGATCTTCTTTCTTCATTACATTCCCAAACGCCTTGTTAACCTGTTATAATCTTTGCCAGTAATGAAAGTTAATTGTGATCATTCCTTCTTCCCATTATAATATTTTTTAATGCCCGCTGCTAAACACCATAAAAAAACTGTGGAAGAAAGAAGGATGACTCTCTGAATAATTGCCCCTAAAAATCGAAATGGGCAAGGTTAATGCTTCTTCTTAGATTAAGGCTCAACAATTAACATTAACGAGGAAAGATCGCTACATTCTTCCATTGCAATATCCAAAGGAGAGACTAAATATTCGAGACTCCGGTGGCTGCCTTCATTAATAGCCATTAAAAGCGATGTTGGAACGACGCTGAGTGAAACCTGCTTTGACGCTTGGAATGTCACCTTTTTGCTGAAGCTGCTTCTATTCTTCGAAGCTGAGTTCAGTGTTAATATTGTTTCTTGAATTGACATCTGAATCGCTTTGATGCAGGTTGGAGGTTACGATGAATATTCATTTTAACATAAAAGACTGTTTTATGTCACTGTTTTGTTTAGTCTAGTAATGGTAATCGTTGGTGATTAATTTAGCGAAAGATGCCAAACTGCTACAAAAGAAATTGCTTTGCAGGTAATTTCATCTTTATGTAAATGAATTGTTCAGATTTTTTGTAACAATATTTTGATTAAGAAATAAAATCAAAATTTAGCAATTGAATTCTAACCAATAAAAAGAGGTTGTTTTGAAAGAAATGATAAAAAAAGTGATTCATTTTTAAATTTTAATGTCTCTAAACTACTCGTTTTTCAAATTTATTAAAACCACGAAGAAAAATTCTAACTATTTATACATTTTCATTTGTGTCTTGTTGAATAACTAATGGAATTTTTCATTGCAGAGAAAAATATTCTAAGAAATAAATCTTCCTTATCTAGAGCATTCGATATACCTTTTTGACTTAATCCTGTGCAGCCGTATTTCGTCCAAACGCTCGTAGAATGTTTCAGATTAAACTGTTAAAAATCTTTTGCATAAAAAAATAACTAAATTTATTTCATTATTTAACTCTCGAAATTCATTATGAAATCTCTCTGGAACTTGGCCTAGAAACGATAGGCAGTGCAGGCCTTCCAATGACGAAATTTGAAAATTCGAAATTTCTCGCTACATTTGGGCTATAATTAAAAAGAAAGAACATCTGGTGGCTGTTTCAGGATTTCTTGTTTCTAACTTTAAATTCTGATTGCTGATTAATAAAAGGTTCTCAAGTGAAATATGAAAAAAAATTATAACTCTAAAGAAATTTTAATATTGAGTCGATTATATATCCTTACCAGTCTTTAAATTATAAAAGTATATCAATATTTTGGTGTATCTTTGAATAGAAGTAAACGGCAGTAAATATTTGAAAAGGAAAGATTTTTAGTTTCATCTCAACAATATATTATTAGATCCTAGATATCTGAGTATATTTTTAATTACATTTTTGTAACTTCAGCAATTGATTTAGTTTTAATAATATGTCATTATACACGAAAGACAAATTTTGTTAATATATTGTATACCAAAGCTGTATGACTTATTAAATCTTTACGACAAAATAAAATAAAAACAATCTATTAACATTTTCATTTTAGTGTAAGAAGAAATTTTTTTTCAATTTTGGCTCAAAATAGGATGAAGGGTTGGTGCTCTCTGAAATATGATCTCAAAACTGAAATGAAAGTACTAAAACAAGCTACTTTAATATGAAATTTAAAATTTACTTCGATAATTTAATAGTTATTTTTTTCATATGTAAGCATGATGTTGGCGAACGAAATTTTTATATTTGCAGAAGATAAATGTGATTCAGAAAAAAGTGTGTTTTCTAGTACTTTGTCGCCTTGAAATCATAGAATATTGGTTACCAGATAAATGATTCAGTGTTAACTATATAAATTAAAGGCGCATTCAATTTTCTTACTGGACTAAATTGTGAAACAACTTCCAATTGGTATGTCAGGCAATATGGTACTAAAAGTGTATGCTTTCTAGGATCTTCTCATATCAAACCAGACATACTAAAGAAATTCAAAGAAACTCAAAGTTATTGAATTTTTTTTTGCATGGAAAACTGAATCTCACCTCCTCATTGTTAAAGAAAGGCGTTCTTGCAGCAAACGCATTTTGCTTCAGGATATCTATAAACTAACAGGAAAGGCGCTAAAGTAAAACCGAAAAATTCCCTTACAGGTTTAGTTTTTCACATGGATATTTAAAATAAAATATAATTTTAATATTTGTTCACAGTGCCTGAATTTCTGCCAATATTCGAAAACAAGGTTGAGAACAAGATCAAACTACATATTAAAATATAAACTTAATAATTATTATATTGAAAATTCAAAATTCTAATTAAAAAAATAGTGATAAAAATCAATAATTAAAATTTAACCATAGTTGGTTGATATTATGAAAATTTGTAGGTGTTAACTAAACATCCTGTCAGCTAAGTACTACAGTTTTAAGGTCTAAAATTCATATACCACATAGAATACAAGTTTTATTTAAATAATGATATTTTAAAACTCTATTAAGAAATTTAGTTTAAACGTAAGAACTTGAAACATTTATCTTTTATCTGTACTCATTCCATAATAATAAATATTATAATGATACTGTTTTATTTCCATGGATATTTGCCATTCTTAATCTATGTACATGTTCATTTTGTAGGATAGAACGAATATATATAAATTAGTTGAAAGAATCCTTCTGCCCATTAACATGCAGGAAATAAAATTCATAAATATGAATCAAATGCGGTTTTATTGTAAATGTAAAACAAATACCTCAGGAATGCTGAAAGGTAACTCTCTAATCCATGCTGGACATTGTAAATAATAATTGTAAAGGATTCCTTAGGGTTCGCTCGCAGTGGGTGTATGGTGTGAAGACACAATCAGCATGCTTTAGTAGAAAAAATGAGGGTGTTTATTTACAGGAAGACAGGACAAGCATAAAGATGACAAATATGCACAGCCAAGACAAACACACAGCAGAACGCAGCAACAATAACCCATGAGTAAAAATCGGCCTCAGAATACAAAGGTCCTGCAGAATTATGCACAGAAAAATCGACCACAGAATACAAAGGTCATGGCAAGATTCAGCAGGAAAATGGATCATTGTTAAAGCTCCGCTTTACTGTCTCTCCAGATTCCTCTTTATGCCCCTGCGACTATAATCTTTACGATTATTTAAACAGTTGAATGAGCATGAAGAGGAAGAATTGAACCTGACCTTCCGAAGATCCCAGTAGCGCCTCGTATCAAATGTCGCACACCGAACAAATTTATTTGTTCTTTGAAGACTTGGTTACATAAGAATAAAAATAAAAAAATATTTACAAGGTTTGTGGGTGGTTCACAGATGGGGTAAACTGCAGAATACGGTTGCAGTTCACTTTAAAGGGTTGAGACTATTCCGGATAATTTTGATGATATATTTAGATTGATATGTTGGGATTTTTATGGGGAAGAAGCTATATATTAAGCAAACATGTTTTCTTTCGAACGGTGAGCTGATCTGGTTTCCAAAGGAGCTGGATGTGGGAACTGATGGCCGGACACGCTAACTTCTGATTTAGATGATGGCAATGTGGAGATGATTTCGTTGAGGTGTAGGGTGTTGGTGTTGGAATATTTGACTGAAGAGACACTGGATGGACGGGGTGATGGTGGCAACGGAAAGGTTGGTAGAATAGTTGACTTCTGCTCCAGGGATCGGTCATGGCTGGTTCTGGAGAGTTGAGGTGATTTCGGTTGTTTTGGTGATGAGGTGGCTATGATGATGGAAGTGAGGTGGTGGCTATATGGTCATTTCAGACAGCTGAAAAACTTTTGTGCCTCTTCATTTTAGCTGTAACCAAACTAACTATTCACTACCACAAGACTGACTACTGAACAAAAAGGACTCGATGCTAATTCAAAAGTAGACAGAAAGGCCAACAGCTCAACTCAGACTAGCTTACCCCACAAAATCTGGGCTATTCCGTCGTTAATTCACTATTTTCTTGAAGACTCATTACTAGTCTACTACTCTAGCTACGATTTAATTCATCCCAACCTACAGCTTGAGACTGCCGACCTTTTATAGTCTCCGGGAGGCAGGACAAGAACCTTCTCTGCCAATCAGGAGTATCTTAGTTTATATTTGATGGATCATTGAAATTCTCAATGTTTTCATCATTATCCATTTTGTAGCCAAAGTTACGAAATGGTTGCCGAGTTCTGAGGTCAATGACGCGGCACCCGATCAGAACCAATTGTAACGATATCGTTAAGAGACAATATTATTTTTCTGTAATTAAATAAAATAATATTATTCGGGAAAGAGCATACATTGAAAAAAATCATTAACTTTGCATATTTGTACCTCCCATATTTATCCTAAAATGGGTTGTCTCTAAGATGAGAAAATTAAATTCTACCAATTGACTTGGGGAACATGGGGAACTCACATTTTGTAGCGAAAGTCGTTTGTCCTGTTAAATTAATGCGGTTGAATAGTGAATACCACTTATTTGAAACAAAAGTTTAGACTCTATTCAAGGATAACAGTAAGAAACTTTAAAGTTTTCAATCGAAGAAGTTAAATCTGTACTTTTGTAATCATTCCCACACAATTCTTATAAATGCTCCTCACTTTCAAATTACTTTGATGGAAAAGATGGTTACCGAATTCAAGCGCATACAGAAAAGGATTATAACAAAGTTTTAAAAATAATAGTATTACAGCAATGAAATGGTATCCCATATAATAAATGCATTAATTTAAATGCGGCTGGGAGATTAATTGTAGATTTGCAATTGTCTGTTTCTGTGTGATTCCAGCTTTACTTCCTATAAATTTCAAATTTTATAGTTAATTTTTATAATAATACATGATATTTTTGGTTGAATATTTTATGTCCATTTCGGTAGAGCATCGAGGCCTTTGAATTTCATTTCGAAAATCAAGAAATATTTTTAGAAAAGTAAAAAATAAGTCAAACGGTGGCACAGAAAGAATAAAAAAATTACCTTTAGTTCATAGTAATAGTATATAAAATTTAAAAACATTTTACAGATTTTCCTCTCATTTTCTCATATGTTATCCAAATGTGGCCCAATTTCACCTGAAAGTTTTACAGAAACTCATCTCTTTCTTATTGAAAATTTCTTTGTGATTCCATACAAACATTTTCCGCACACATGCAAATACAGTTTTCTGACAAAATGTTCCTTACATAAAAATAAAATAATGTCATTATATGTATATTATAAAACTTGTTTTTAATAAATGCTTTTGATTAACACTTTCTTTAATCTCTATTTTTTGATTTAAGTTTGTTTAAGAAAAAAAAATTCTAATTGAAAAATCAAGAAATTTGTAGTACATTTTGGTTGAAAGCAGTAAGAAAATCACAACATCGATTGCAGATAAACTATAAATTTGGATCAAGATTGAGGTTAATATTATAGAAAAAAAATTTAGCTTGATTTCCTAGCGAAGGAAGTTGAAAGTGAATATAATATATCAAATTTAAAAGTTTCAAATGCTATTAAGCACTTCAAACCGATATTCAACTTAATTATTTCACAACATAGCCGTTTTTGAGAATACTGCGAAATTTTTAAATTTAATGATACTCCTTCTACTTACGTTAAGGTAACATTTTAAATTCTTTTGATTTTTTTCTTTTACATAATTTTAAACGAAATCATTTTATATTCACTGCATCCCAAGCTCAAATCAGCAGCAGATTAAAATATGTTTCCCTACGATACTTAAAAAGTTATTTACGTATTCGTTTTTCAGTATTAAGGTAACAACTCCTGATGTTATACTTCTTAGAGAGTTAAATTGTAGGAATTCCTGAATTTCTATTTTCCTGCATCAAAACTTTAATATGACCAAAAATCTTCTTTGCTGTTTACTGTGTCTTTTCATTTAACACTTTACATATTGGGATTATTTCAAAAATCTGTTTCGTAAATATGTTTTTTTGTTCTGTTCTGTTATGTCTAATACCCTTTGATCATACCAAGCCGAATGAGAAGTAGTTCTTTCGAATGAAGGCATAAGTGTGCGTCTTTCGTTGTTAACAGCACCGTTAAGGTGAAAATACAACTTTGCTCGAACACGCACGACACAACCCTTTTTATGGAGTGGTCAAACTCATTTATCCATACGCAAGTCAGAATTTAGATCCAAATCAGAGACCGACTCAACACTAATTCAGTGCCCCCAGAGGTATAACTTGCTATGGGAACTTGGAGGACTTTGCAGTCACGACATGTTTAACGTGCCCAACTGCTATTAGCCAACACGGCGTGTTTGGCCTAGACGAGGACAGTCACTACCTTTTGCTCTATCAACCAGGCTACCATGGTCCTATTTTTTTATTGAAGCATTTACAAAATCCCCGCGAACCACAAAGTATCACACGGGGCTTACAGAAATAAGTATTCAACACATAATAAAAGAAAATAAGAAAATTTAACAGTTATGAAGAATTAATATAAGAATTAAAACAAATAAGAAAATATAAGTTAAGAAGAAGAAAATTTAACAGGTATCAATAATAAATTTACAAAAATTTTCTAGAGCACTTCTGGTGGCAACAAGTTGATGAAAATCTGAAAGCCATTTTATTTTAATGCTTTGAACAGCCAGTCTTAGGTTCGTCTTGCTTTGGCAAACTTAGAGCATAGTTCTTAGAGCACTTGTTCAACATTTTCCTTGCCACCAATGTTACAATCAAAAGTAGATGAAGAAGACAATTTAAATTTATATAAATAGCTTTCGAAGTTGCCATAGCCAGTGAGAAATTGGGTTATTCTATAATTTGTATAAAGATGGGGGCATGGAAATTTCTTATTAATGGCTAAGAAAAATGTCTTTGTTAGGCTCCTTGTATTTGAAATGAGGTATTCTTTATTCCAAAACTCCTCCATATTGTCTCTCGTAATCTGCCTGTAAAAAGAATTTAGGAATATTAATAGCAATGACGAAGGATGTAGTAAATATTGGCTATAAAAAAGTGAAGACATTAATTTTTAAAATGTAACAAAATTTGGCTAATTTTTAGTTACAAAAATTGTCTAAATTCTTCGTCATTAGATTTTCTAGCTGAATTTTCATTTTTATTAAGTGGAAACAATAAATTATCTCAGCATGGACAGACAGCATCTGGGATATCATAGCTAAATATCAAATATGCAACTAATCTTTGAAAGATGTATTCCTTTCCTTTGAAATTGAGAATAATTAATAGTCTTTCAGAAATCTAAAAAATTTGGATGTCAATTAATAATAAATTTACTAATTCCAGAAATATCCTGAACTCAATTATCTCTTAATTTAATTCATTACGAAAATTGAAACTAAATTTTCAAGAAGAAGAAAGACTAAAGAAAGCAAATATGTCATTTTTATTTGCTCGTAATAGAGTTCTAGATGAGCATGTATGTGGATACTGTTATTTTAGTACGACACTTTTTTCTCAATAAATTGTCACAGAACTAATTAGAAATGCAAATAGCCAGTCCAAAAGGTACAATTAACATTTAAAACGCCAATGCATATCCTAGTAATCATATATATTTAATTATTCTGAGCTGTATGAAATTTTAAAATCTATTTTATGCAGAATTAAAATCAAAATGGAATAAATTTTGTGGTTTAAAAACAAAAAAAAATTATCAGATCTGAAACCCTGGTTCTTCTGATACTTGCTGATAAAAGCATTCGTGTTTCTTTAAGATCCGAAAGCTTTATTTTGATTTTATTTTGGAATATTTCGCATGATAAAACTTATATTTCAATATTAATTCAGAATCGCATTCGAAATATTTTACGTATAACATTTTGACAAAGAATATAAGTATCTGTAATGTGGACATTATATGTTGAATTTTTAAAAACTATATTTGCTAAATTACATTTTATAATGGGTAAATTATTGTGTTCGTTTATAGGAAAAACAGCTTCTATTTTCATTGCTCCGATATAATCAATACTTCTTTTGCTTTTACCTCTCAAACAAAATAGAAATCAAATGAAACAGGATCGAAATTTACATTGTCACATTTCATTTCCCTTTTCGAATTTTATCCCTTTTTCAATAAAGGAAAATAAAAGAAAAGACAACTCCTATCTTTCTCGCCGTGTTGACTGCTGGCACATTCAATAACCTCCTCAGTCTAACTTGTATCACA
>JAPMOQ010019094.1:0-13080 GCA_026543055.1 Argiope trifasciata
AGCCTTCAGGTAGGATTCTTTTTCTATTTGTTGTATTTTGTACTTTGTTCTATTCCTTCTAACTTAACTTATTTTGTCAATTTATATACATATATATATATATAATTTGATAGCATTATAATGCAATTCTAAAAATCAAGATTCGTCATGAATCAGAATATTTTCTTTGAAATTTGAATTGTTAATACAAAATGTTTTTCTATATTGCAAATACAGTTTAACAATACTGACAAAATATTAATAAATTTCAGCAAAAAAAAAAATCCAATGCCTTTATTTTTAAGAGAGAATTAACATAGAAAACAGTGATTTTTATTGCAATAGAATTCTTCAGAAAACTGGAAGATTGTTATGAAATAGGAACACACCCTTCCCAGTAAGTCAAATGTTTTTTCTTGTCTTCTGTTCCACAAACTGTCCTTGTCGTGATAACATTTTGATTTCGACACCGGAGGGCTTCAGGCTCGAGACCCGATTTCAAGAAAGAACCGTCGTGTAAGCACTTCTAAAGCAAGTTGAATTAGTCGGCACCAAACGACCACCGGCTGGTGTGGTGTGGAAGCTTGGAGAGAAGGTGCTTGTTCAGGTGTTATCTTTGTCGATTGGATGCGGTTCCAAATCACCAAGTCCAGCCAAAAATAGTCATAGTGTTGCTTTAAAACGGAACTAGCTGATTTGTAATCAAGTCGAGAATGGTATATATATATATATATATATATATAGTGCAAATTTTGAAATCGAGTTATCTCTCTATATCAGACTATCTATCGGGAAATTTGAATTGTCAATAAAAAATGATACAAGAACGATTTCTATACAAAAATAAACTTTCTCTATGCCGAACAAAAAATAAAATTTGTATAAAAATTTGTTATTTCAATTTTTTTAAAGTATCCAATGCCGTCTTAAGAAATATATAGAAAAAAGGGGTTCACAGATTCTTATTGCAATAGAATTCTTGGAAAGACTGGGAAACGTTTATCAAAAAGTAAGAAACTCTTCCCTGATAGTCAAATGTTATTCTTAGTTTGAGAGCAGTGGTGGCCTGTTGGTAAAGTCTCGGTTTTGGAACTGACGGGCTTCAGAGTTGAAACCCGATTCCACATAAGAACTATCGTGTAACTGGGTCCATGCACTTTAAATACTTCGCCGCCAAATATCCTCCCGTTGGAGCGAAAATTAGGAGAGGAATGCCAGCTCAAGTGTCGTCCTCGTCATCTGACCGTGGTTCAAAATTATTATGTCTGTAGACCGATGTCCCAAAATTCCCCTAGTGTTTTTGAAAAACGAGATTTTAATAGAACTAAACTATCCTTAGTTTCCTTACTTAATTATTCCTTAGTTTCCTATCCTTCGTTTAATTAATTTTAGCTTCTGTTCCACAAATTGCCCATGAGGGTGCTGTGGACTGATGGTTATGTCTTAGCTTTGAGATTGGAGGGATCAAGTCCCGATTCTACATAATAATCGCAGGTCAAATAAGTCTGGTGCTCACTAAATGTGCGTGGGTGTAAGCCAATGTTATACACTTTTTTCTGGACTATCTTATCTCTAATTTAATTTGATAAAGAAAACACCTGGAGCAAAAATCATCTTTTGCTTTTGCGTTCGGGATATAGCTTTGCTTCCTCCGTTCCTCTATTAACGACTGAAGCAGTAAGGGCAGATATAAATAGTTAGATTTAAAATGTCACATCAGATATTTGTCAACATAATGATAGCACCACATTGGTTAATTTGTGTTTTATAATCCAATGTATTCTAGATCGATGATGAGTATTGTCATAAACGATAATTTTTTTTATTTTCTTCTCTCATTGGACAAAAACGATGGCTAGTGCATGCAGAATGCGCCCAAATACTTAAGGTGAGTACATTCTTAATGAAAGATTATGTCGTGAATCTTTTCAAAGCTTCAGACAGAATGTTCATGATATCAAGATTACGCTTTCCATTTGGTGGGCCAGATTGGAGAGATTCAGTATGAACATCTAAAATGGAGTGAAATCGTAGCAGGGGATCTGTATCAAGCAGAATGGAGGCTTTTTCAGTCGAACATTGAAAGAGAAATGACAAAAGAAACAAGGGTGTTATTTTTTAGGATGAGAATGCACGACATAATCTGAAGCTTTGAAGCATAACCTTGATGCCATGGACATTCTGTCTGAAGCTTTGAAAACATACACGACATAGTCTTTCACTAAGAATATACTTACCTTAAATACTTGGGCGCATTCTACATGCACTAGCCAAAATCTTCGTCCAATGAGAGAAGAAAATTACAAAAAAAAAAAATTATTGTATACGATAATATTCATCTTTGATCTAGAATACATTTGATTATCAAATACAAATTAACCATTATGGTGCTATCATTATGTTGACAGATATCTGCTGGCACATTTTTACTCTAACTATTTAGATCAGCATTTGCTTTCTCAAAAACCCTATCAAAAGATATTTGATAACGCTAAAAGGGGATTTCTTTTCAGCATTTGATCGATCTGGTGTGAGAGACGGGGTGGACGATCTATTCTCAAAAAGCTAAAACGTTTTTTTCGGTGGATCATCAGATCCACACACAGTGGATCCCCTCCCACATGGATCTTGAGGGGAATGAAATGGCTGACGTTTTAGCCAAAGTGGGTGCAAGTGAAGTATTAGTTCCACCTGATCCTCTTACCTACACAGAGATATACTCAAAGGCTAAGTGGGAAAACAATATGGTCTATTCCTCCAGCGCACCAATGGTATGGGTTCTTTGGCACTTAGGTGTGACATGCAAGTATAGATTGCAATCGCCTGTTTACTCAGGGGACACCTCAGAACTATGACATTCTCAGAAGGTTTGAGAGCCTTCAATACTTGTACCAAGTGCTCCTTGAGCGGGCCACACCATCTCACTTATTGGATTGCATGAGACTCAAATATGAGCATCTTCTTGGAAATAGGTTGATGGTCTTAAACTTCATCGGGGTATTTGAAATGATGGAACTGGTGGTTCCTGATGTAGTTTGGGGATAAGCGAAAAAGAAAAAAGAAGAAAATGGGAGTTTTCAACTCACTTGCTAAGCTTCCCATTTCACAGAGCAAAATGAACGCTGGAGGTTTATTCTACAGCATTTGAGAGTTCGGCCAAATGTCACAAAATCTTTCAAATCATAGTTGGAAACGCTAAAATGGCAATTCTCTCCATTTGTCGAGCTCTCGAAACATTGCTCCTGCCGAATACCATTTGTTTCGATCGGCCAGACTAATTATAAATCTTGCTCTAAGAGAAATACTATTGTGGATCATCTCAAAAAAAGTATAGGTTTTTTGAGATGGTATCTAGTATTTGCCATAAAGAATGGAAAAAGAGTAGCTAGAGATGGACAGTATTTTGAGTCATGAATAAATAATCAAAATTTAATAATGAAACCTTTAATCATGTTGGAAAAATGGAGGAAACAATGTTGTACACCTAATAACTACAAAGTAGAAGAAAATAAAATATTTCCTCTATAAGAATTATCTATCTTCAAGAAATAGTTTGGACCATCCTGTATATTTCATATGAGAACATAAATTGAATATCTTATAATTGTTTGAGAAGCCTCCTGTCTAATTAAACTTGAGTAATTCTATCAATGGATATGAAATGCATTATTCAAAAGTTTTGAGGATGCTCATATCAGCTAGTTAATATTTTAGAAATAATAAATTTAAGATCTATTCAATGCAAATTTGGTGTATTGGAGGAATTTTAATTAGCTTTAACCATACTCTTGACTTAATAAAGTTTCCTGAAATTAAATCAACATACTGTTGAAGATTTCAGAACATACTCAAAGGGCCAAAGTAAAGATTAGTGAATGATGTCTAGATTCATTAAACTCTGTTTACAATAAGCTCATCGATATACGAGGTATATTACATTTTTAATCTTTTTTTTACTTTAGCTGTTCGCTATTAAATATTCTATCCAGTACTGAAATTAGTTAACTCAGGAAATTTAAATTAGGTGCTATAAATTTTTATGATAAAATATTGCATTAAAACCAAATAGTTGCGGAGTTGATTTGAAATGAATACTTATTAAAATGCAAATACAGTTATTTTTTTAAAAAATTTCTGATATAACCAGATGATAGTTTAAAGTTTCAAAAGCAGTTTTCTAAATGCATTTTATTACTTTATAATTTTAATTACTGAAACTGAGCTTTCGTTAAAACTTTTGTTCAAAAAAAGAATGCAAAATTCAATTTAAAATTCTGAAAAGAAGATTAAAAAAATTAAAAGCCTATTTGTTAATAAAAAAATTATAAAAAATGAATTAAAATAAAATAATAAATGCTTAATAAAAAAATGAGTTTTTATAAACTAGATGAAAAATTCCATATTTTCTTTTTTCTTAATTAGTCAAATGAAGCTTCAAATATGCGTTGGAATTATGATTGATGATTTTCATTTTCAAAATTTAGAAAAAGAATGTCGATAAACATGAAAATAATCTTTGACATTTGCAGTATTAATTGAGTTTGTTTGATTAAATATTAAAATCTAGTCATTTATAGATTACACTTATGAAAACCATTTAATACAACAAATTATGCGTTTGAAATTAATCATCTGATTTCTGTAAGTGAGGAAGTAAAGTGAAATCTTTCTATACTCGTATTATTGACTTGTTTTGTGGTTGCAGCGAAGTTTCCGTAATTTATTTCGCTGTCAAAACCTGTCTTTTTAAAAAGCATAAAATTATATAGATTCAATCTAAGAATGGGAGAGAGAATCTAATTTTTTTACTGTTTTTATTTTTGCTTTGTATATTGCAGGAAATTGAAAAAGTAGCAAATTTTTTTAATAGAAAAATCTCTCAAAATGGAGGTAGCATAGATCCAGAATAATACCTTTATTGCTCTCAACTAAATATAATTTTATTTTTTCTACATCCGCGTCTGATAAAGAGTTTGTGTTCTGATTTCACCTCTCCCATTCTTCAAAAAAAGTACTGTCTATCTAAAATTATGTCTTTAATCTATCAGTAATAGTTGGAGGCTTACTATAATCGACATATTTTTTCTCTGAATATCATAAGTAAGAATTTTAAGCTCAGATGGAGCAATCACTAAAAAAAATCAAAGAAACAGTTTTTTGTTGTTGCTGTTAAATTTAAAATTATAGCGACTGCTTGGTTTTCATTTTAATTTTTAAATATTATTTAAAGTATTTTAAATAATAGTTTAAATCATTTCTACTTTAAATATTCACTTTCACAAAGTTAAATTATTATTTAACCGTTTATTCACCGAATTATTTTCCCATCAATTTTTCAAATTTAGTTTGGAATCATTAATCAAGTTTTGGCACAAAATAAACCGGCGAAGAATAAAAAGAACTTTTTTTAATTAATTCAAATAATTTATTTAATTAAATTATTTATAACAGATTATTAATGTTATCTTTGGTTGATATCTACTGCTTTCATTTGGAAGTACGTTCATCGGCCTCTTAAAAATACTATTAGAAGAAATAGTTATATTGCGAAGATATCAGCCGGATTTAAAACGTACTTAAAGTATAGTCAATAAATAAAAGGGGAAAATAGTCTTGAAGGTGTTAAGTTTGTTCAGACACTCATGGAAGTTGTGGAATTTTTCTTGAATTCGAGAACTTATTAATTTGGTGATAAAGCCTAAATGCTCTGAAAAGTAATAATAACTATCATATTACGAATCCATTCTAAGTTTGGTACAATAGCTAATTTCTAAACCACTAAAAAGAAGTATATAATTTCAATTTAAAAAATGCTTTTTCTGGTGGACTGGTATATAAAATAGAAATTGTGATTTCGACATTCATTCGCATTACTAATGTTAAGTAAAATATTCTAATCGCAATAAAATTTAAACAAGAAATTTTAATATTACTTTGATCAAATTGATGGACTTTTGAAGCTTTGAATTTCCAATTTTAGACTAATTTTAATTATCTTAATGTCTGTTTCAAAGATGATCGACGAATTAAGAAACTCCCTTTCCTTAACGTGCCATTGATTGATTTAAAATAAAATCCAAGCCATGACAATTATTTATTATTGTCTAATGATAATATGCGAAGGTTCTTCATTCATAACCGAAGACCCCAGACCGCATTTAAGCTTGTTTTTTAAGCTAGTACCCTTTTGAAATCAAAAATACAATTCTACTTTTTTATTAACTTTTTTTTTGCATGAAATCTTTTACCTACTTTTTTAGTATTATAACCAAAAACATTAAAATATTTGTCATTTATCCTGCAACCGACTTAAAAATTCCATCCTCATAGACATCTGCCATCAGATTTGATGGTCACTGCAACTGTGGCGTTTTGAAGGTCATCATATTCATTTTTGCTCTAGTCACCAAGACGGCATGTAGGAACAAGTGATAGTCACTAGGTGCCAGGTTATGACTATACGGGTGATTAAATTGTTTACAAACAAATGCGGCAATGAGATCGTGAGTATAATTAAATACATGGTATAAGGCTTTGTCATAAAACGAGATAATGTCGTAAGATTGGTATTTATAAATGTTCTGGCCCGTTTTCATGCCATTCCCTAACACCTAATGCTTTATATATATATATATATATATGTGTGTGTGTGTGTGTGTGTGTGTGTGTGTGTGTGTTATGCCCAACCAGAGCAACCACCATCTAGCCTCACGCTCAAATACTACAACTTCTCCCTGTAACTCCTAACTGCAACTGCGAACTTTGGCGCCAGTAGAAGTGGAAGAAGAGAGAGAGAGCAGTTACGAACGATGTGCTGAAAGAATCCAAAAAGGGCTTATGCCCAACGATGTTTTGTCTTCAATGTCTACCCGCTTTAATCGTTTGTCATTGTCCCTACTTGTTGTGAACGTCCCCTGTTGTTATTAAAATATTTGTTCATAAAAACGAGCCATTATTGTGTAGGAACAGCTCACCATCAACATTTGGGGGCTCAATCCCAGTGAACGGTGCGCTCTGTCTTGGCGATTTTTTTGGCGCCATTTCTTGGGCGATAATTATTTTCTCCTTGGCAACTTCACCCTTTCTCTCCCGTTAAAATACGGTAACCTCGTAATTTGCGATGTGATGTCATGATGATGTAATTCTTGTTTCATCCAATTATATTCAAAGTTGTAGGAAGTAAGTTTGAATTTTAAAACTTTTTGCCGTTAATCTGCTTCAATCTGTGGTGTGGTACAGTTCTGCATTCTCTTCAATCGTATTTATTTCAAAATTTTCATTTGTTTAATTTTATAGTATTTAAATTTTTGTAATTTCTATTTGGCTTTAAGTTTTAATTTCTGGTTTTTAAAAGTATAATGGCTTCTTTGTCTGGATCGAAACAAGACCGAGTGAATTTGAGGGTTTTTTTTGAATTGAAAAAGAAAGGTAAGTTGGATGTTGTTAATTATTGTATGAGTGTAGGATTGATTGCTAGTCAGTATACTTGTCCTAATTGTAATGAAAATATGAAATTGGTTGAAAGGAAAGATTTGGATGACGGTTATGCTTGGGTTTGTCGTGTGTATGGAAATAATAAGCATCATGTGAAACGATCTATAAGGTGTGGTTCATGGTTTGAGGAAAGCAGACTGAGTTTAATACTTATTTTAGAACTTACGTGAAATATGAACATTAAAAGATAACAATGGCATCATAAAATGTATTTTAGTAACTTTATTACTTGATATAATTTGTCCATTAATTTGTTACCATAAAACTTAAAGTAAAAAAAAGTTTCTAAATTGTTTCAGTTTATCAAACAGAGTAGTACACAAATTTATTAATTCAGCATGCATTTTTTAAAAATAAGTTCTAAAATATGAAAGTGCTTTTTGTCTTTCTAAAATTTTTGTAATTAATTGTTGTTTTGTGATATTTTCTTGTTTTTGGTGACTATTTTCGGAGCACGACTCCATAGAATTCACGCGCTGTTAGGCTTAGGTACTTGGCGTGTGCTTCGCGGAGTCGTTTTTCGCCAATAGTCGCCAAAAACAAGATGGCGCACAAGGAGCGCACCGTTCATTGGGAATTAACCCATTTGGGGGCTCGGCCTCCTTAGTCCTAAATTTTGAATCCCCACCTAGATTAGCCGCCTAAAAAGAACAAGTGTGTTCTTTGCATGTTTCTAATACGAATAAAGCTGATGGAAAACCCAGCTTTTGGATTACATTAAAAAGAATCAAGACGAAAGTGAAAATAAAACTACAACCGACGCCGGAACGACGAAAGCGAAAGTCCAACGTTCAACTAAGCGGTGAGTCTGTTCCAATATATTTTATAATCTGTAGTAAAGAAAGTTTTCATAATGATCAAGCTTGAAGACATTCCTTTAGTCGCAACTTTTTTAAAAACAGCTCCGACTAAAAATGTTAAGTTGCTTTTTAAAATGATATTTGATGATAACTTCGATCACAATTCACGTCAAAAGTCACGCCATTTTTCTGGTTTCCCGAAAGATTTTGATTTGACAAAACACAAGGAATCTCTGTTAAAAGATTTTAAACTGTCTGATTTAATAATTGTATGTAATAGTTTAAATTTAGATTGTTCTGGCTCCGAAAAAGAATTAATCGACAAAATATTCGCTAGGCTTGCAAATTTATCGCTTTTAAAAGATTCATACGAAAACGAATTCTCAGATGAGTTATTGCCGGAGATCTCGCCTAATCAAAATAATTCTTCGCGTCATAGTATCCAAGGTCATGAAGAAGATGAAAATTTCGCTTACGCAGCCGAAAGCGTTCTGTCAGCGCAACAGTTTTATTCAAAACGAAACGATGATTCGTTTTTGTTGAAAGAAATAATTTTAACTTTAAGACATTTTTCAGGAACTGATACTTATGGAATTGAAAAATTTTTTCGAGATGTCGAAGAGAATTTTGTTTTTCTTTCTAACATTACAGAAGTGCAAAAAATAATTTGCGTTAAACGATTATTAGATGGTCCTGCATTGAAATTTGTTCATACTTTGCGTAATATTTTTACATTTAAGGCCTTGAAGGATGCTTTATTAGAAGAATTTTCAGATAACATTTCATCTTTTGATGTGCATAAAGAAATGCAACATTCAAATTAAAACCTAATGAATCTCTGTTTGAGTACCTCTTGGCAATGCGCGAAATCGCTTCGAAAGGAAATTGTCTGATGGATGATCAGTCGATTATTAAATATTGTACTAGAGGAATCCCCGATTCCGATAGAAACAAAATTATTTTATATGCATGTAAAACTATGACGGAATTTAAAGATAAATTAAAGGTATATGAAAATGTGTTTTATGCTCAGAATAAAATGCACCAATTTGATAATTTTGATTATGATAAAGGTATAAGTGTTCGACATGGTAATTTTGTAAATAATAGAAAACATGCAAGTGTTGAAACTAAGTTTAAGTATAAAGGTGATGTTAATGTCAATGCTAATAGAAATGATGTACGGGCTAAAAGTTTCAATTGTGGTTTGCCAAATCATAAGTCAAGAGATTGTTATCATAAAAACAAAGGTTTAAAATGCTTTAAATGTAATGCCTTTGGGCATAAAAGCTCTCAATGTTTGTATACTAAACCTGAAGTTAAATCTGAGCATGTTAACGAGCTTACTGCTGTGGATCCCAAATTTGGCATGCATAAAATTATTAAAATTGAAGGTTTTACATTTGATTCTCTTATTGATTCTGGTAGTTCTGTAACTTTAATTAATGAAAAAGTGTACCAAAAACTTGGTAAGCCTGTCTTGAATTCTACCAGTATAAAATTAATTGCTTTTGGTAAAGGTCAAATACAGCCCAATGGTTCTTTTAAAGCTACTATTGAAATTGATAATACTTCTTTTGTAACAGATGTATGGGTTATTGACAATTCTTGTATGTACTTAGATGTTATAATTGGTGTGGACATTTTAAAACAAGGTGAATTTAGATTAAGTGCTAATGGTTTTGAAGTAATACCAAAAGAAGAACTATTTATTAACTTAATTGATATTGGTGTATCCAACGATCAAATTGACTTGCAACATGTTCCTGTTAAATTTCGTACACAAATAGTTGATATAATTCATGATTACAAACCAGTTAAAAACGAAACTACTGATATAAAGTTAAAGATAGTCGTTACTGATGATTTACCAATTGTACATAGATCTCGTAGGTTTTCTTTGGCAGAAAAGTCCGAAATTAACAATCAAATTAATAAATGGTTAGCTGAAAAAGTTATTCGACCCAGTTCTTCCGACTACGTTTCACCTATTGTTTTGGTTCGCAAGAAAAATGGTTCTACCCGTCTTTGTGTAGACTATCGTAAATTAAATCAGAAGATAATCAAAGATCAATTTCCAATCCCTTTGATAGAAGATGTGATCGATAAGTTACAGTCAGCTAAGATTTTTACAACACTCGATCTAAAAAATGGTTTTTTCCATGTCCCTATCGATGAATCTAGCAAAAAATTTACAGCATTTATGACGGATCAAGGACTCTTTGAGTTCAATGTGGCACCTTTTGGACTTTGTTTGTCTCCTGCTGTTTTCCAACGTTACGTTAACCATGTTTTACGCGCCTTACTCAGTGATGGTACAATTCTCATTTACATGGACGACATAATAATTCCCTCCGAAACCATCACAGAAAATATTCAGAAATTGCGACGTGTTCTGAATATTGCTTCAAAATTTGGCCTTGAAAATAATTTTAACAAATGCCAATTTTTACACTCAAAAATTGAATTCCTTGGATATTTGATCGAAAATGGAACAATTAAACCTTCCCCTGACAAAGTAAAAGCAGTTAAGAATTTTCCTGAACCAAAATCACTTAAACATGTCCAACAATTTTTAGGGTTAACTGGATATTTTCGCAAATTTATACAGTCTTATTCGATCATTGCTAAACCACTCAGCGATTTATTACGCAATAATAACTCATTTACCTTTGGCGACACACAACGTAATGCCTTTCTCCAATTAAAAGACGCTCTTTCTTCTGATCCCGTTTTGCAAATTTTCAATCCCAAAGCCAAATTACAACTCCATACCGATGCTAGTAAGTACGGTTATGGTGCCATATTGCTACAAGAAGCTGACGACGGACATTATCACCCAATTTACTTCATGAGTAAGAAAACTTCCCCACACGAAGAAAAGTATTCCAGCTACGAGCTAGAGGTGTTAGCCGTAATTGAAGCTCTTAAAAAATTCCGCCATTTCTTGTATGGTACAAAATTTAAAATTTTTACTGACTGCTCCGCCTTTCAGCAAACGATGAACAAAAAAGACGTAACGCCTAAATTCGCTCGATGGGCAATTTTCTTAACTGAGTTTGAGTACGAAATCATACATAGACCAGGTGATCAAATGAAACATGCAGATGCACTAAGTAGACATTCCGTGATGCAGATCACACATGACGAAGTTACTTCCAAAGTTAAAATCGCACAAACTAAAGACGAATTCATAACCACAATAAAACAGCTTTTGGATCAAGGTAAAACAAACGAATTTGTGCTGCGTAACGACGTTCTCTTCAAAATTAAAGATGGTAAAGAACTATTAGTAATTCCCGATTCCATGCAAACCGAAATTATAAAACAAGCACACGAAAGAGGTCATTTTGCTGTAGCCAAGACTGAACAAATTTTACAACTTGACTATTATATTCCTAAGTCCAGAAATAAAATCCAACAGGTGATTGATAGTTGTGTACATTGTATTCTGGTTAACAGAAAACGTGGTAAGACTGAAGGATTTTTAAATCCAATACCGAAAGGTAACACACCACTGCACACTTATCACATCGATTTTTTAGGTCCGCTTCCATCAACCAAAAAAAACTATAAGCACATCTTCACAGTAATCGACGGATTCACAAAATTTACTTGGATCTACCCTGTTAAATCCACTTCCACATCAGATGCTCTAAAAAATTTAGAATTTCAAAAAGGTATTTTTGGAAATCCTTCCAGAATTATTTCCGATAGAGGCTCCGCATTTACTTCCAATGACTTTCAAACCTACTGTGAAAACGAATCCATTGAACATGTCAAAATTACAACTGGTATTCCCCGAAGTAATGGCCAGGTTGAACGAATGCATGCTACTCTCATTCCCGTGTTATCCAAACTTTCCATAGAAGATCCTCAAAAATGGTTTAAACACGTTCCTAATCTCCAAAGAATTTTAAACAGTACAGTTAGCTGCACAACCAATTATTCCCCTTTTGAATTGCTAACTGGTACAAAAATGAAAAATAAAGAAGACGCCAAATTAATTCAAATTTTAAATGACGAATGCACAGCAACACTAATGCATGATCGCGACAAAATCCGTGAGGAAGCAAAAAACAACATTCAAAAGATTCAATCTGCAAGTAAATCTAACTATGATAAAAAACGTAAGAAACCAACTTCGTATCAAAAAGATGATCTGGTTGCAATACGTCGAACTCAGTTCGGGACAGGTCTCAAATTACGTCCAAAATTTTACGGACCTTATCGCATCAAATCAGTTGAGCCAAATGACAGATACGACGTCGAGAAGGTCGGCCAACACGACGGACCAAATTTAACATCTACAGCTGTTGACTGCATGAAAAAGTGGCCAATAAACAACTAAATTCCTAAAAAATGACTGTTTTCACGAACTGATGTTTTTTACAGCTTCGGCAACGACGTGACAAGACGAACTGACTTTTTTTTATTACAGCTTCGGCAACGACGTGTTAAGACGAAACTGAGGATAACTTTGTACGAGAAATAGGTGTCTGTGTGCACCAACGACGCATTATCGACTCGACGAAAGACTAACAACGAAAATTGAAAGTCTGTCGATTGTTACATTTGCTTTCGATTTTTTCTCTTTTTTTTTCTCTCGTTCCAGGTTCTCTCACAGACGATCCTCCTGTTACTGCGTTTGCACGAGGGCGTGCATTTGCAGGATGACCGAGCTGTTATGCCCAACCAGAGCAACCACCATCTAGCCTCACCCTCAAACACTACAACTTCTCCCTGTAACTCCTAACTGCAACTGCAACTGCGAACTTTGGCGCCAGTAGAAGTGGAAGAAGAGAGA
>JAPMOQ010019127.1:0-14775 GCA_026543055.1 Argiope trifasciata
AGCAAAATTATTTGTTATTGAAAAAACCGTGGATTATGCATCTCTAGCACCACTTGTCGATACTTCAGGTTTCTTCTCAGGAGAGTCCTCTTTTTTGGCTAGCGATTTAGCCTGTTTGGGTGCTTCTTTGGCAATTTCTATTTTTGGTGAAGAAGCCATAAATTCAATTTGTTTTTTTGCTAATTTTAGAAGGGTTGGTTTTTTCTTACTCGAAGTAGAGTGAAGCATTTCTTCACTATGATGTAAAATATTTTTATCCGGTATCCATGCATAATTTGCACTTCCAAAAAAGAATACATAGTGACGGGTCTTTTTAGGAGTAGATTTTGCATTTATGAGAGACTTCACTATCTTGGCTGGCCAAAAAGGAAAACCCTTCATCTTAGCCCATACTAAATCTCCAATATTGAAATCTTTTTTGGAAGCCATCTTACAAATGAAACAATACAACTCAGTAATGTTTTACATCATTAACTGAATAAGTTTAAGGCATACTTCCAGCTAAAGGAACTGGCATGTCATTCTTCTTCTAAACATACTTTATAATTTGAACTTCTGCATGTGTAAATTTATTCATGTTAAAATATAAATAGCTAATATTTGGAAAATAAGAGAATCTGGCATTCATAAGAGCCAATTCAAACAAGAAGTCATGAATTTGAAATTAGCCCTCCTATAAATTATACTTATCCCTTTAAGAATTAAATATAAATTTATGCTAGATAAAATTGCACAATTTACATTTAAAAAATTCAGATGCATTCCACATCAACTAATTATAACTGCAGATGTAGATTATACAGTTGCAAAATAACGAATCATCCCCCCACCCTTATTCACAAGCACATACATTCTTGTAAGGAAGAAAGTCTAAATTTTTAAAAGTTGCTTCATATAAGTTTTAACTTATATGAAAAAAAATCAATCAATCAATCAACTAGACTCGGCCCTATTTGCTGCAAGTATGCCAAATAAAAAATCAATTTACCTTTTGTAAATATCAGTCTATATCTTCTATTTCTTAAGTTTCTTTTCAAGGCAATAGGCTTCACTGGAAAGAGAAATTTGTTGAGTATATAGAATTTTATTAAAAACTAATAACAAAGCAACTATTAAAGATGATATACTTTTAAAAAGCTTATTCTTTTTAAAGATCTATTGGACAGTATAAATTGAGTTTAAGTAAAATACTTACTAGGAATTTCAGTTTTATAAAATGCCAGAATTTATACAAATTTTGACATAATAAAACATAGATGAATTTAGTTTGATATATTTGGGGGTACATAAGGCAACAACACATAAAGAGTAAAAACTATTTAATTTGATTATTTAAATTATTCAATTATAGCTTAATACTTACATAGATATTAAGTTAAAATATAGTATTAGTAAAATCTGAAATGCAAAAACTCTAAAAGAACAACAAAAAATTATGCTATTTTTAAGCTTGTTTTCAGTTGGCATTCTGAATGCTCAGTTACTCTCACTATTGTCATTTTCAAAGCAATACAGATCTTTTAAAACAAAAATTAGCTAACCATTATTCTGGCAGAAATGAAAAATTTTTCCTTAAAAAAAAAAAAAAAAATGAAGGAAAAAGAAATGGAAGAATGTTGGAGTGAAGGATTTCTTAATCAAAGATATGACTCTGAAAAATTAAAAGTCAGTGCATGATGTCATAAATCATGTCAAATGAGATGCAAAAGAAAAATGAAAAATATTCCAGAAAATAATTCAACAAGAAAAGTTTGATAACATTCTAAACTCAAAATAAACCTTGAAGAACAATCTCATGAACCTGATAATATATTAAAACAATACAAAATTTTTTTAAAAAATGTCCCTATTATTTTACTTATTAAGAATGGATTTTTTTTTTTTTTTACAAAAATTTCTATTTTAAAAGAATATATTATGAAACTTATTCAGTTAAAAACCTTTATTAGATTTTTCCATTATTGTATCACTAAAAATAGGGGGAAAAATCAAAAGAAATGTAAGCAAAACACTGTAATTGGACTAACACAAATATTACTGTATATAATAACAGCAAACAAAGAATGAACAAAAAAATTCAGAAGCAATTCATGGTTAAACATAGCTATTCATTTTACTTCTCAATTTTTCGATTAAAAAGATGAATAAAAGCTGTAAATAGAGAAATGGAAACTCAGAAAGAATTTTCAAATATTAAAACCAAGACAAAGAAAATAAAAAGATGCATTAAAATTATGAATTAATATTATCACATTATTTTTATGTAGTATAACGCACATCATCAAGTAAACAGTTGCTACAACAGCATTTCACTGATTTGCAAGTGATTAGTCAACATTTTCCAATTACAAAGCTTCTTTGTTCGTTGGATTTCACCCCATGCAACTTTTGGTGGCGAGATTTCCTAAAAGACCATGGTGGACTAAAAATGCTGGTTGGTGAAAGACTAGTATCTGTGATAAATCTGATGGACAAAATTTGGCACTATGACACTTAAAACTTGCGCCTATAAAATGCTTAATCAATGTTAAATACATCATTTGAATAATCGGTAGCTAAAATTTCCTCTCATTTGGACGAATGGAATGCATTCTAAAGTGGGAAAATTATTCCATGATCACTATATAAAAGAACAAGTATTAGGAAAAGCCAATAAATTACAATAAACAAACTCCATAAGCATATTTAAGCAAACATTTCTTTAATTTTAATGGAATTTTGTGGTATATTTCAGATACATTGTTAATGGATCTTTCAGTGGTATGACTACTGGAATTTCAGTCTGCTTTTGAATGTAGCTACAACAAACATTTTCATTTTGTGCACAAAGAGTCAGACATGGAAGAGATTTGGAACCTGGGTGCTTATTTGTTTTCCTTAGAAATATTTATTTGTCATTTCACACTTTTACCCTATAAAGTGCTGACAGATGTGCAGCTAATAACTAAATAAGTAGGCAAATATTTCGTAGATTAAAGTTATGATAACGGAAGTCAGCTTTTCAAAAAGTATTAAAATAACAATACTAATAAAAATTTAATTCATCCCCTCTTTGGACTTTGATGACCATCCCTCATATAACATTTTTATTTACAAATTTACTGTATATGTTATATTAATTTCTTAAAAAATAAAACAATTTTTATTACTTCACATCTAATGCATCCATTCAATCAAAGGATGAAATGTTTATCTATGTTTTGTTCAAGGTTCTGCATCTTCTATTTTATTTAAGTCGAAGAGTAGAAAAATATTTTTAAAAATGATCAAATATTATTCTTTAATTGCTCATATCTAAATATACTGTTTACATAAATTGTGCTGTTAATATTGACAAGAAATTGCTGGTTCAAAAACAACTATAAAGAGAAAAATAGGCAATTCAGTTTGGTATGTATTTATTATAAGCTACAATTTATTAGGTTCATTTCCATAACACTTATGAACTTTCCCATCCATTACAACAAAAAGCAAATCAATAAATGAAGAAATTTAGCTTGGTTAATGAAGAAATTAAGTGAATAAGCTTAAAATATAATATATATATATATATATATATATGTAATATTTTCCAACGACAGAAACAATTTGATATTCACATAATGAAATTGTCTGTGCCTATTTAGTATCAGAATTTGCTACATCAGAGAATATGTATTTATTTAAACAGATGTATGACTTATTTCAAAGTCCAAATCAAAATAAAATTGACATTTTAAATAAATGATACTGATAAATTTCCCTGCGTTGATATTTAAACACATCTTAGGTGCGGCGTAGATATTAATCCAAATATGAATACTTTCCTTTAAATGTGTAACAGAAAATCTAAGTGCACCAACCATTTTCAAACATCATCAATAATATGTTTGGGAGATTAGTAAAAAGAAAAAAAAAAACAGTTTTGTTTGTTAAAAAGTCTATGTTTTTATAATATAAATTTCATTTTCAGTATAATGGCGGTTATTCCTGTGCAGTAAGAATCATATGGCTCGAATTAAAATGATTTGTTTTAATTAATTCTTAACATTTATGTAGAAAGGTTCTCTTGAAAAATTAACAGAATACTTTAAGAACAGCTAAAAAATATGTAATTATTAGATGCCATACATTATAAATTGCATAGATTATACAGATTCTTGATGGAGAAATTGTCTGTAGTTTTCAGACTGAAGTTTGATGAAAATTCACACATGACAAACAAGTCACTCAGATTTGCAAAGATTAGCATCTTCAATATAAGATCTATTGTAAAGAACCAATATATCTTTAAAAAAAGAGCAAGACCTAAATGTAATTCTTTTTAGAATTAATCAATAGTAATAACTGATAACTTTGTTTTAATATAACTATCAAAGTAAGGTGCCTTAAAATTAAATGATTTAAAAGGTTAGTAAGTTTCTTGACCAGTATTATAGAAAGAAGACAAGCGTTGTTGCATGCCTAAACATTTAGAGATGGGAATATGAAGTAAATAACACAAGGGAAATTCTACTTTGTATCATGGCCATCCTAGAGATGGTCATATATAAGGGCTACCATGTTTTCCCCTGATTATAATTACATGCTCTCCACATGTATACAGTGAAACAAATATAATATTTAAAAAAAAAAATACTACTATTAAAATGGCTTGTGATCTGATTAATTTAAAAAAATGGAACAGTTGACAGAATCTCTTAGGTATCTCTCTATTTTCTGCTGGGGAAATGAAAACAAACATATATTCTAGAATTTATTATAATTAATTATATTAAACAATATGTACCCAAGAATATAAACAAATTCAAGTATGGCAAGTATTCCTTCATTGGATATGAATAGAAATTTATGACCGAAGAATAATAACAAAGTAAAATAAGACAAAACTACAACTTTTTAATTCTATGCTTGTAAATATATATAAAAAAATCATACCTGATTTAAAGATTTCATTTCATCAAGAATTAAGACACCAACTTGAACTTTCTGAACATTACCGCCAGTAAATAATTAAAATACAAAATTGTGGGCCAAAGTAAAGTTTATGGTACGGCGCCAAATTTGAATTTTTTCTTTTCGATGTATCGCCAAATATGGTAACCCTTGCTTGACCGGTGGCAGTCCTATGGCAACTCTAAAAGGTGTTTTTTTTTTAAGGAAGGGTCAGGGGTTGCGTTTTTTTGTTACTGTTCCCTTCGGTTGACCACGTGCCTATATACACGCCGTAAAGGTGCGATTTGCCTGGCGAGGTATGATTAGGTAAATTATTTTGTTCATTTCTTGACCATTTTTATGTATTCTTTTTGTGCTTTAAATATATGTAATATTTGCTAATCAGGGGGTTGGGGGGGCAGGCCCCCCCATTAGATTTTTTATCCTGTGTTCCATTAAGTTATCCTGTGTTCTAAGGCAAATTCTATATCCTGTGTTCTAATTCAAATTATTTAAGTACAAATTGCTTTTTAATATGTTATTATCCTGTGTTCTAATACAAATTATTTAAGTAAAAATTGTTTTTTTTTTTGTTATCCCGTGTTCTAATATAAATCCTTTATCCCGTGTTCTAAACAAATCCTGTGTTTTAATTCAAATTATTTAAGTAAAAATTGCTTTTTAATATGTTATTATCCTGTGTTCTAATACAAATTATTTAAGTAGAAATTGCTTTTTAATATGTTATTATCCTGTGTTCTAATACAAATTATTTAAGTAAAAATTGCTTCTTTTTTTTTTGTTATCCCATGCTCTAATTCAAATTATTTAACTAATATTTGGTAATCGGGGGGTTGGGGGGGCAGGCCCCCCCATTAGATTTTTTATCCCGAGTTCTAAACAAATCCTGTGTTCTAATTCAAATTCTTTAAGTAAAAATTGCTTTTTAATGATATGTCATCCTGTGTTCTAATACAAATAATTCTTTATATCTTCTGGAAAGTTCGTTCAATTTCATGGAATTTTGTCTCATTTTGCATGAAATTGTAATTATTTCTACCCTTTTTAAAACCATTATCAGTTTTAAAGACTATTTTTTTTCTTCCTTAATATTATTAATTAAATTTTTTTTGGACCACATGGGTTTAATAGCGCCATTTTTGACCAATCCAAGATGGAGGACAATTGGCGACTTTTTAGAATTTGGCGATATTTTGGCGCAGTTTGGCGAGGGTCCGTACCATAAACTTTACTTTTACCAAATTGTGGTTTCTACCCAATGGAAAATATTGTGTATGTACTTATCCATGACTAACAAGAAATTTTAAACCCACTCAAATGAATTAACAATTTCCTTCCAATTTAAAAGATGGAATGAGAATTTTTTTTTCTAAATCTTAAAAGACAATTTAAGAAAAGACACATTTCTGCACACATTTACTTCCTGTAATGGATAAAATTATAATTAGTTAAATTCTGTATCATCACTACAATACAATGAAAATAAATAAAACGTGAATATTTTTCTCTGTATTGAAAAACATAGCTAACATTGATGAAGCAGATATAAGCTTTTTATTCATCAAACACATGATAAAAATCATATAAGGCCGATTTCTTGGAATTTTTTTTTTTTTCTTGCCTATGCAGATAGAACCAACATAATTCCTATAATACTAATTAATATGTATCTAAATAAATGATGAAAAATTAAAATAAGCAACGAATTCTATGAAATGCATGTGAAATTAATTCTTGAAATGAGGAAATAACTTTTTAAATCAAAATAAGGCATGCTTTGAAAAAAAAAAAGTTTCAACAAATAAAATTCAAATTTTCATTGTAATGGAACAACAATAGAATAAAAACAATAACAAAATAGAGCTCATACCAATTAAACTGATATTTAATTGCTGTATAGGCTAACTAACTTCTCAAAAATTGCTGTATAACATGTTTAACAAAAAAAAATTTGCCGAACTTTAATTTAACAAACATTAACATCTGATGAAGAAGAATTACCGCCAGTTCAACATCGGATAGTCACGGTTACAAATAATGTATACAACGACAGATGTTTAATATTTGTGCGGTTGTTTTAAATGTAAAAAAATAATTTAATTGCTTTTCTTCAAATGAAAAGAAAAATAGCCTAGGGATGCAGAATACTGTAATGTAAGTGATCGAAAATTCCGTTCAATTCTGATTGAACAAACCAATCTTCGGAAATTATAACGAATGCATAAAAACTCATATGAGGAAAGTCATTCGTTGCAGAGATGCATAATCCACGATTTTTTCAATAACAAATAATTTTGCTATTGTTATTTTTAAATATCTGTTATTTCAATCATATTATTAATTTAAAAATTATTAATTAATACTGAATATTAAATTTGTTAATTTTAATTAAAACTTAATTAACTAATTTAAGTAATGTGTGATTGAATTAATTTATCTATTTCAGCTTACTATTTTGATTCGATTTTTTCATAACTTTTTACTTAATTTGTATATTGAAGTAAACCATTTTCTAAAAAGATTGAATTAAAAATATATGTCATTTCTTTAAAAGTTCTTAATAATTCCATATTTCACCAATAGATGGCGCCAGCAGTGACCACAATAAATGCAATCACAACGTTACGTCACAAGCAGTTAAAAATTATCTATAGTGCGTTGCAAAATGAGAATATTGGAAAGTCAAGGTCAATAACACGTTATTGCGCTCTTTCCTGTGATTCACAGGAAAGGGTGAAATTACCGTTCCGATAAATTTCAGTGATATGCAATTCAACGATCCGATAATTCCAAGAATATCGGGTCCGTTCACTTGTAAGTCCACTTTCAGATTTCTCTTTTTCCCTTTAAGCGTTAAGGGAAGGAACCCTCAAAGATTACACCCTCCGATGGTTCAAAGACACAAAAGAAAACTGTTTTGTGTTTCTGGGATTTTCTATCCACCTCCTGGAGGGTCGGGATTGGTCGATACTCCTTTTCTTTAGCCGAATTCCAACGATTGAAGATTCTTCAGGGTAGTTACGCGTCCCCCCCACTTGACCCCTCTTGCGGTTTTCAGAGATGTCGTCTCAGTTTTGATAGTGCAATGTCATTTTCAAGGAGTTAAGGCCTTATCACACGGTCAAATATATCGTCACTTTCTCTGACGAAAGTAACGTCACTTGAGCATTTGCTGTCTGGTAAACCTAGAAAAGCAGGTGAATAAGTTGGCGTATTTATCGCTTTTTATTCATTACTTCCATTAAGTGAATGTTTGCAGTTTTTCATTTCATAACTCGTGGATGCTCCGGGCAAAATGGATATCAATGAGCCTGCATTATTATGCATCATCCTGGGAACATTGCAAAGAGAAATCCCAAATAAGATTGTGGTCGTGGAAGTGGCTGCTTGGAAAATTTAATGAGAGAAAATTCTTCTAATTTTTTTGGAGGTAAGCAAAAAATTAGCTAGCATTTTTTAAGTAAAATGTTTCGTAACAAAATGATGCCGATATAAAGAATTTCTATTATTATCTTTGCTTAGGAAAAGCATTATCCTTGCTTATTTGAGTAATTTTTAAATTTATTTATATGCAATACTTAAGATATACATTCCAGATTTGTCTATTGGTTATTTACTTTTAAGGAATTTAAATTATTAATTATTAATACAATTTGTATCAATGAGCAGAGTTGACATTTTTGAATGTTCCAAACATTCAGTCATTAAGAATAATATTACATTTAATAAATCTGTGTATGGATAGTTATCTTAAAGTTGTTCATTTTAAAAAATATGAGTTGTATTTTTCAATTTAGGATGCTGGAGGTTATAGAAGATGGTTGAGAATGGACACAGCATCATTTGAGTATCTTCTGTCAATGGTATCTCCCTATATTTGTGGATGTATTTTATCTATATTTTTTGTAATGTGCAAATAAAAATTATTAAGATGTGATTTTGCTTCCTTGTTTTTTAATGATTACTACAAATTAAAATGAATTAATTGATATATAATTTGTATAGATTTTGAAAATGACATCTATCCTTTTTATATAATTTGAAATAGTTATAATTTATTCTATATATACAAATTGAAAAAACTTCAGTCACAATATTAATAATAATTACATAAGAAAAGTATAATAATTTTATTAGTAAGCTTTAAATTGTTGACTTATTTCAGAGTAATAATTATTTAAAAGAAACTATATTCGTAAAATTCAACATTTAAATAATATATACAAGAAAACATCTAATTTTTCATAAAACTCTGCCATAGCCATTTGTATAAATGATATAGAAAAGAATAAAACAGTATTAAACTAATTTTAAAACAATCATTACATTGAAAACACTAACTAAAGTTTTATATAAAAAGTAAAATTCAATTACTGTGAAAATTTGGAGAATGCTCTTTTGGAACTTGCAGCTAAATTATTAAGTTTGGGCAATGAAATTCCATTGCATTTAGAAATTGCTACTTCTGTTGCCATTTATTTTCAGCTAAAAAGTTATTGAATTAATTGTAAGTTATGCTTCAAATTTAATCTTTAGAGTTCTTAATATAATGAATATGAAATGGATTGTGAAATGAGACAAGTTGTACATTTATCAAATTTAAAAATGAGTTTCCTTTGAGTGTCTTTTTCATTTCATATAATGTCATTTATTGTCCCATTCAACTGGTTGTAATGGTAATTAAAAATTCCATTACTTTTCTTTTGCTATGTTAAATATTTTTGTTGTTAATCTTTAACAAGCAAAAACATTTTATATTGTATTTGTGTTAGGATTAATTAATTGAATTTATAAAATACTATCTTATTGACATTAAATTTAAAACAAAAGCTTATTGAAAAAATTTGGTGTGTTTCCTTAATTAAGCTTAACAGGGTGCATTGCATCATGCAAAGTTCTAAAATTTGAACATTTTTAAGTGCCTTAAAAGTGTTTATTATTTAGAAAAGTATAATATAAAATATATATCTATTAAGGATGCATAATCCCAAATTAAATGGTTATTTGCTAATTTAAAAGAAAAAAGAAGCCTAAATTTTATTGTTAATCATATGAAAGGTGATTTAATTTTTTTATACTATATGATCATCAGTTTAAGGTTAGAAAACAGAATTAATCCTTATTAACATTAACTAAATTTTAAAATTATGTAGAAGCAGTTAATGAGCTTTTTAAGAAATTACAATTATCCAAAGATTCGATATGATCAAATAAATTCACAAAAAGAAAACAATTCACCGCAATGATTTTTTATTCATGAATAAATATCAGGTTGGAGTTCTCCAAATTCCATAACAAGTTCGAATATTCTTCGTATGAACTGTTCCCCATACGCTGGTGCCAGTTTTTTTAAAGTGCAGACAACATGTTGTCCCACAACATGGGAAACAGATTCTGAAGCTTCACTTTTTTTTTAATTCCGCTGACACCATTTTCAATACCTCTTCCCCCACATTAGTCTGGCGGCGTCTTTTGGGAGGAGGACCTTGATTAGAAGTTCCTGGCATTGCAGACCTTTTCACTTGTGTGCTTAAGGAAGCCTCTAGAATGCATTCCACATCCACACTCTCCGGCCGGAAGCTTTCCTCTTCCACAGAAATCTATAAAGAATAATATTTTCAATATGCATTGAAGTATTAATCAAAGAATACATTTAAGTAGGCATAAAAATGCCCGTACTAAGAATAAAAGTACTACCCAAATCCTTCAAGAGATTAGATGCCAGACCCTTCTCTAATAATAATTGATTGAATGAATGGTATATAGTGAATTAATGATATGATCACCAATGATGTATTTAATAAAATTCAATTATATTAGGTGTTATTTAGTTATGCATTTTATTTCAATTCATCTCTTGACCAGCTTTTTTATCATTCAGTTTTAAAACATTAAAGTAAATGATTAAGCCTAAATATACATATAAGTTATTCATAGCTAATAACACTAATATAAATATAACTAATAACATATAAGTTATAACCAACTAAATAAAAGCATGATATAAGAATTAAAAACATTTTTGTAAAATATACCATTGGTTCAAAACATCCAATTTCATTTATGAAGGACTCATCCAAATTGGATTCAGATGAGCCAGCTTCGATGGTGTCTCACAGGAACAGGATTCTTTGATAATGCACCCATTTTGGTGCAATATCTAGGGCCATTGAGCCTGAAGGCAACTTTGTCTTTTTTTTTTTTTTCCCCTCTGAAAATATGTTCGCAACATGCAGAATTTCTTGCGAATTATTTCTGGAATAAAAAAGAATTTAGTATTAAATACATATACTTCATTATATAAATATGTGAGTGCATGCATTATAATAATGTCATTTAATGTGATAACATCAATAATGCAAAAGGAGAAAAAAATCACAATACAAAATTTAATTTTGTATAATTTGACTTGTAAATGAATGTAGAATAAATTGTCAAAAATTTTGATTTTAGTTTCATTAATATATTGGCTGTACTGGTAAGGAAATACTGCTGCATGTTAATACACAATTAAATAAGTGAAAAACAATCACAAATAGAAATTAATAATGAATAAGAAAGTCATAAGTTAAGAGCTAACTCACCATATTAGCCATCTTGTCTAATATAATGAATAACACAATTATATAACCTATACATGGATCAATATAGTAAATAAATTGCATCCCAACATTTAAAACAAGTAATGAACTTCTTTATGTGTTTCATATTTCAGCTGGGATTAAAAGAAATGGAAGATAAAATAATTCAGCAGAAGAGATTAATATTTATAATATGTTTTATATATACAAACACAAAAAATTATTAAGAATTTTTTGTACATACTTTAAAAAGAATTTTAAAAAATTATTAAATGCTGTCTTTCTACATATCATAAAATGAATTCACATAAAACATTTTTTGATCAGATCATACCCAGAAACAGAATACTTCACCTACCTGATGTTAAGAGGTCCTCATCCTCGGGCCATCTTCGAATCATCTCGATTCGTATTAAATCGTACAAAGTCCTTTTAAAAGTTTTTTTCATATAATATAGATCTAATGGATCCCATAGAGCCGGCTTCTCATTAACAAGATGAATGAGAGCCGACTCTTTCTCAGCTGACCAAACACATCTTCTTGCCATTTTTAAATTTTAAGAGCACTAAAAACACGATGTTGATTAATTGAAATCGAGGTAAAAAGTGGCAGAAATAATCAAACTACTTTTTACTCCAAAGACGGAGGAATTTGATAAAAAAAACATTGCTAAGGATGTAATTTGCTAATTATTGTTTACAAAGAAGTTGGCGTCAATCGCGGCGTTCTTGGCGCACTACGTCACTATTGAAGTTCCATATGATTGGTTGAATTTCGTCAGAATCCAAAATTTCGACAGTGATTTCGGACATGTTCGAAAAAATTGTCGATCATCAAAAACTTGCTTGACCAGTTCTTGAGGGTAGAAAAGCGAGCTTGCTCACGGAAAGTCTGACGGTATTTTGCTGTGTGATAAGGCCTTTAAACATTTGCGGTTTTCGTTGACAGTAATCTGCGATTCTTTTTATTACCTTTTCACTTACAGCATATTTTCCTATAGCCGACTTGATGAATAAAATATTTTTTTCGATACATTTTTCGGTATTTTAATGAAACTTGAAATTCAATTTACTTGAATTTATGCAGTTTTGATAATTCCATCTCATTTCTGCTTTTTTATTACGAAGAATTATCAGCTTTTGTTATGATATTTCATGGTATATTAACCTGAAAATGATTAATTTTATGTTCATAAAGTAAAAGGACAATTTTCTTGAAGTGATTATTTCCCACTCGTTGCATCACCAAGAGGTCTTATATGCTTTTCCGTTAAATATATTTTGAGAAAAAAATTACCGTGTAAATATTTCTCATACAAAATAATACTTTTATGGATGTAATCTTAGTAAAAGAATTTTATTTCTTTAATACAATTAGAAAGAATCATTAGATGAATGGATTATCCCAAGCATAACTAATTTTTTATTCGTTTTAAAGACTTTTTTAAATTCTTTGTCAATTATTTTGAAAAAAAAATTCTAAAATGCTTGTTTTAAATCTAATTTCTTAGGATGGATGACATAATATAATTATGCATTGTTCTGCAATGAAATTTCTTTTACAATAGAATTTTTCCATTTCCTACATTGTTTAACATTTGCTGCATTGTTTATTTCTTTGAAGCGTCACATCTTGGACAAGATATTGCTTTCCTCTTCTGCAGATTTCCCTCCCGGTAGGAGCACCTATTAATTCCCAGCCACTCGAAAGCAGTGTCAGTGTTGCTTCTCTAGTCGAATTTTCTCTTTGTGCGAAAAATAGATCTTTCGTTTGATTTTTTTCTTTTTTTCGAATTAAAGTCTTTCTTTTATTATTCTTTTTTCGGATTAGAGTTTAGCTTAAAACAACAGATTACTATCATAAGAAAGTTGGGGAGAAAAGAATGGAGGGATGACGTTGTAAGTGAGAAAGATAAGATAACGAAACTGTTTAGAAACCAATTCCCCCCCTAGGTGATTAACCCCCCACAGCTGGGAAGGAAGGAGAGTTAAAAAAGCCCTTTTTTTAAGTACTATTTTTTTAAGTAATCTTTTGTGGAATAGAGATAAATTTTAGAAAAGCCATACTCAGATTATTTAACCACCCAGAGGTTTATATAATTTTTGCTTGATACGGTTCGGGTTGTTAATAAGTGTGTCCCATCTAGGGAATTTTTTAAAAAATATATTTAAACGAATTAAAGCATTGTTATGATATTGGATTCTAAAAATTATTCCCCGAAATTAGGGGTGAATATTTAATTCTTGAAACAAATAAACAAACAAAAGATGTGTATGTATTTGTATAATTTTTATATGGGGTGATATTATGTTTTTTTCTACTATTAAAAATTTCTATCAGTTGTTTTGTGTGTCTGTGTGTGCATTTTTAAGAATAAATAGAGCTGATTTAATTTCATGGCACCGAAAAAATTGCATTATTAGAATATTTTATAACCGTTAATGAATAAAAATCTTAATTATTTGTTCTGCGTTTTTATTAATTTTTACTAACCACATTGTTTTATAATATTTACTAAAATGCTGCGAATAGTATGTTTGCTTCTTCATTAAAATAAGAGTTTTACCTTATTAAATATTTAAATTTTTTTTTCATTAATAACCTCATTCTACAGCTTTATTCTACAAGTTTACTGTAGAAGCGCTTAGTAGTTTAGCTTTTTTCACAGTTTTTCCATAGGTTCCCAGTTTTAATGTGTAGACATTTGCTTTAAGTAATCTTTCTAGTGTGATTTAAAGCATTTGAAAATATTTGAGGCAACATTCAATCGGAAATTCTAGAATATATGCAATGGCATCATATTACAAGCAACAAATACTATTATTGTGAAGCAACAAATACTATTATTAATAAGTATCTATCTATCATTTAAATACATTTTTTAAGACCGCTTTATTAACTCTCTTTTTTACATAATATCGTGTAGTCTCCATAAATCTTGCATTTTAGCTTGATTAATTTTTTTACACTAAGTCATCTAAGTTATATTTTAAATTTAAATTTACAATAATCATAATCAAGATTTGTGAATCGAATATATCTGCAGCGGTTTTTAAGACATTCTTAAAAAATTATCAATTTAAGATATGGTTAACAATAAAATAAGATTATTCTGGTGACAATTTTTTTTTTCAAACAAAAACTTGAAAAGGCGGAAACAAAATAAAACTGCAAATATCAGAAAAATTAGTGAGGGAAAAACATATTGGTTTTCACGTGTGTTTAGTAATTGCCTATTTAAGCGTAAGATACTGATCC
>JAPMOQ010019132.1:6730-29461 GCA_026543055.1 Argiope trifasciata
AAAAAATAATTAGCACCCAATAGTAAACTTTTACCTTATTTGCTTTTCTAGTGCTGATGTAATGACCAAATTCCAAAGATATCACACGTTAATTTGTCCTTCCGTAATTATTGTTTCCCAATAGTGTACAGTTAATAGTAAACAAGTACATTTATTAGTGAATATATAAGAAAGTTTCGTGAAGATCGCTACTACTAGTTTTATTTCGACTCCTTGCTATAAATATATACAAAATGACTCTAAAGGCAAGTATCTTTATACGAAAATATCCATAGTTTTTAATGAGATTTAACAACCCTTTTATTTTATTATCATTTGAAAACATATTGTTTTCGCTTGAGCTGGATTGATGAGTTTCATTTAAGCTGGAACGGTTGGGGTAAGATCCTATTATATTAAAGATCTACCATGCACAGGGGCCTGATATATTTTAAATTCTTTAAGATCAAAAATGTTTCCGAAATGTTACTACTAAACCTTATTTATGCAACCATGATGGTTATTCAACAGTTGGTCGGATATGAAATAACTCTATTGTGAAAATTTTACAAATGGGGTTCCCATGTTACTGAATCATATTTTCTATTTAGAGCTTAAAAAATATGAGATCTGTCCCAAAATATTTCGTGCGTGTCTTCAAAAAGGTATTTTCATATACCTTAATTATAATTTAAATATAGCCATAATTATGATTCCATATTGAAATTTCAACACACTTTCCTCAAAATTTGTTTTAATAAACTTGGATTCTCAGGGTAAATCAGAACAATCTTTCTATAATTTTCAAGGAGGAATACAAAATCTTTCAAATAAACTTAGTAGCATGAGGGAAGAAACACAATGTTCAATCGCAAAGGAAATCGAGCATGCTGATTTTCTAGCTAAGAGATTTCTCTAAAAAAACTATATTTCCTATTTACAATATTTAGTATCAAAGAATATAGAATAAAAATCAGGTCAATGCATTGTGCACAACTGGCGCCTATGGGTGTTTGATACCTCAGAAGCAACAGGGCAACCGTATACTATAACATGTTAACATCGAAATTTCAGTTGGCATGTGAACATTTATTTTCGATTACCATACCATCTACTAACGCTGGAAATCACCTTATTTTGAAGGAGATGTTCCCAAAGTTACTTTCAAATATATATTCATAGTAATATGGTATCCTGCAGCTTAATGCCTTTTGTTCACTTCAGCATTGCATTCATCTTCTATTAATTGTACGTGCATCAGATCACATTTCCTTTTGTTATTACTGCTTGATTTTGTGTTTTTTACTGCCTTGCAAACTATTGTTTGGAATCGTTTTGCATCATGAAAACGTGCAGCATTCTTCACCATTAACAATGCAGATGCTATGAATATTGTGAAATTATGCTCATATGCTATCTTATTCTCATTAAATTAAAAATAAAATCTATGAAATATAATGCTAAGATTTTAGGGATACTTAAATAACTTGGCAGCTTCGTTACGTTTCATGGACCAATTCTCTTCTTATTAGTCGTTCTTCATGCACATCTATTGAGTATTTCAAGTCACTTGGTTTCAATATGAAGCCATTTTTCAATTCTGTTTTGTGAATTCTTCTTCGAAGAAATAATAATAATAAATCTTTAATTTCTTTTATTGTTTTCTACAGAGTAGAAATCCATTATTATTATGCCGGCCTCCTGGCACAGGGGTAGCGTGTCTTCCCCATGATCTGGGCATCCCGGGTTCGAGTCCCGGTTCGGGCATGGTTGTTACTCTGTGTTCTGTCTGTGAGGCGTGTGAATGTGCCCCCCTGTAAAAAGGGGTTGTGAAAGGGAATGCGTGTGTCATCTTCATTTGAGCTACAAGTCAGACTTCTGCCCTCTGGGTGCTCAGGGGTCTTTACCCTCAGAAGCTACTGCACCCCCTTTCCGTGGAAACACACGACACACAAAAAAAGAAATCTATTATGCTTTCCAATTCCTGGAGCGCTGAATTAAATTTTTAAAATTAAGAGAGAATAATCTGCATTTAATAATTTTTAAGAGCTTTTGATAATAAATAGGCATATTTCAGATACTGCTCTTTAATTTGAAGATGAATTGATTATGCAAAAGTGACTTGATACTTACTATAGACTTTAAACTGCTAGCAAATAATAATGATTTGCAAACACAGTAATTCTCTGAAATAAGAAACCTCCCTTTATCTCCTTTTAGTATGTTTGCAAACAGTAAACACTTTCATGAGCTGCTGAAATGAAAAAGAATTCTGTAGAATTTATCTACGTAAAATGTAAAAGAAAGTATGCTATTATTTCGAATTTTTGAAATAAGATTGCTATCTCGTCAGTTTAATTCCTAATGGGCTTCAAAATATCTTAATACTGTATGCAGGATTTCCTGAAAAAAATGGAGCAAATATATATTTTCCCATGATATTTCATCTAGAAATGCAGACTCGATTACAATGTTTTATTGAATGAGACCGCAATTATATTAAAATAATTTTATTATAAGATGATCTAATCTACTTTTTCTTCTAATACTTTATTCTACTTTATTCTTATTATAAAGAAAAAAAATTACACTTTTAAATACCTTGATTGTATATAAGCGCAAAAAAGTAAAATTTTCCTCTTTCGTTCATCTGTATACATACAACTTGCAGACTTTCCAAAAATGCATTTGTTTATAATTTAAAGAGATTTATCACAAAAAATAAAAGGATGACATTTATTACAAAAATGCAGATTTATTGAAGGCTACCTGCTATATGATTTTTTTTTAAATTCTATTTCATTTAAACATTATGATTTGAAGTTTAGTTACATAAGCATCCTGTTTGAAAGCAATATTAGAGCTATCTTATAATGGATCTCTGAATTTTGAACCTCTATCAGATGATTAAGATGATACTTGAGCTAACCCTTTCCTCTCGAAGCTTCTGGGCCTGACTTTCGACAGGTATTAATATGCGGGGATCTTCAGAGAAATCAGGTTTCGAACCTGAAACCCTACAGCTTCGAGGCTGAGTCTTTACTACTAGACCATTGCAGTCCTGTTATGATATGAAAAACGTTTGCTAATCAGGCATAAAGCCATTTTTTAAAAGATGAATTTTTGAAAGACGTCTCAGAGAAGTGGCTTAGTACTGAAATGGAAATTAAAATTTTTGCTTTCAGTTGCATGCATGATAAAGATGAAAGTTTTGAAATTATTTTGATTTATGCCATAAGCACCTTACTTCTGACTTAGATGCAAAAGAATTCAAACATTGTTTGAGATTTCAACCCTAAGGGTTCCAGGTCACTTTAATTAACAAATGTTATCAGACTTCTTTATCATGAATTTTTTACTCATGGAGGCTAATCGCACCTTGTGGGGTTATTAATCTTATAACAATGATAAACAAATACGTTTGAGTAGAAAATAAACTTTGAATTCTTGAAAGCAGCAGGATATGTAAGCATTTTTTTAAAGAAAATTCGTTAAAGTCGACCATGATCTTGGTTATTAATTTCAGACATGGAATATATTCTGAAGTGAACTGAAATATGTTTTTTAATTCACTGCACGTGAGAATCTCTCTATATAGAATTTAATCGTACAAGGAAGATTAGCTTTATCAGAGCGGTGATTTCTCACTTTTCAGATATAATACTAATTTCAAAATTGTTTCTTGGTGTATATCAAAGGTATAGAGAATAAGAGTTTCTAAAATGTCAGCAAATAACAATAATGCCCATAGATTAAATCAACAAAGAGCAAGTAATGGACATAATATTTATTGTTTGATTTCTGTTAAAACACTTATTGCTAGACAAACATGGCCTTACACAGTAAATTTTATTAACAACCGCTGTGGCTTCCCAACATCATGGACTCTTGGAATCACATATCTCCAAAACCAGGAAGCAGGCTTATTTAGTTGTTTTGTGACTTTAAAGAGAAATGATTACTTGAATGTCCTCGTAAATGCACATATTTTGATATCCTTCTTGAATATCAATGGACAAGTGGTTCGTTTTCAGAGAACAATTTTCAACGATGCAGTGTCACCTGGTCAAGAAATTCAAGAATCTCTTACCAATGTTAGATTGCCTACGTGCTTGAGATTTTCAGAAGGCAGAGATATAGACCTTAAAATCAGCATCTTTTTCCGGTTTTGTCATTCACAAACAAATTTTGATCCTAATACCTTGAGGGAAGTGAAAATCCATGATTAAGAAAATTCCGATTACGAAGACTACGACGAAGATAATATACTGTAATGTAATTTTATCATTTTTTTGTTCTATTGTGATTTTTAAATTGAATTATGATATTTTAAACTTCAAGACTTAGACCTTCGATTCGTTATATTCATTCGGTTTGGCTATTCAGAGAAACATTATTGGTCTATAATGTTGACGAAGCTGCAAAATGTGAACATACGACTCTTCTCAAAGCTTTAATGTAAAGCTATGTTATTTTTTTATATTTTTTTAATTTGTAAATCTGCATATTATATAGTAATCTTGCAATGTTTACTTATTTGCAGTCACATTTAGATGAATATTTTAATAGTTCTGTTTGTATTTTTTGTTATTCTAGAATAAATTTTAAACTTTTGAAATGTGGCATTTTTTCACATTCTTGCTGTCACAATTTTATGATTAAATATGTCTTAATTCTGAAAGTTAGCAACTTGAATGCGCTTTCATAATGCTTCGCTTAATTGTAGTTTTAAGCAAAACATTGACTATTCTTCCATTCCGACTTGGAAAATATTTTATCACATATACTTCTAGAATGTTTTTGATGAACGGCAGCGATTCTCTTCTCGAACCGTTTATTTGTGACTGTTTCTAATTAGAGTTTAATTTTTCATTTTGTTCAATAATGAGAGCTTTATCGTATAAAATTCTGGCACGTGATGATATGCGATTAGTTTATTTTTGGATTGAAACAAATTTTAAACTTCTGTTTGGCAGTATGTTGGGCAAGCAATGCCTCTAATAAAACTCGGGAATCTGTTCTAATTAGATTCACATTCTATCTTATGGAAGGTTAATTAAATTTTTGATCAATACTGTGAAAAGGACGTTGTTTTTTAAATCACGCTCATTAAGTTTTAAAGTTTTGTAGTTGTTGAACAGCATTGAGCAAACAGTTTGGGCCCTTTCAAGAAGGCCAAGTGAGTTTTAAATTATATGCAATTTTGGCTCAACGATTTTTGATGAAATTTATCGATCTCTCTCGCATCTCAATATCAAGCTACCACTTTAACATGCTGATCGATAGACAAATGAACAATCAATTTGACCTTTAACGGAATTGAAGTAAAATTTGATACTAGTCTACATCTTTAGAAATGAAATCATATGGCAAACAAAACCAAGACGGCTCGCTATGTAATTGAGTATATACGTGGCCGCATTGGCACATGCAAATCTTTTCGGTGTCTGTCAAATTTTGAAGCAGATTTTTAATATTGGTACTAAGATCACAAGTTGAATTTTTTAAATCAGGCTCACTCGACTTGAGTAACCAAATTCCCAAGCAGGCATAATTTTTAAAAAATGAATTCAGAATGATATAAAATGTGAAGGTGCATCAAAATATTGAGGTAATTCTTTTTAAATCAGTGCAATAGTTTGCTTCACAATTCATAAAAGTAACTATAAGATAGATTTCTTCATTTTTCTAAAATCCATGCGTCCATGCAATAAGGACACGAATATCGTTAGCATGATGCAACATACATGGTAAATATAAATTTTGCTGTATGCAGACTGGGGTTTGCTGGAATGTCACTGCTTTGGAGTTCCTTTCGAGAGAAAATTATAGAGTGACCTAAATGGATTACCTCCCAGAAACAAACTCTTATAATCTCGGAAAGCAGAGCGTATATTAAACGCATAGATTTGTGAACTGTTTTTGCTCTATTTTATTATGAGAGTAAATAGTAGCTGACTGATAAACGGCAGGCTGTGGAGACATTTTGGTGATTGTCATGAATACGAAATCAGACGCCTTTATTATGGACAAGTCTCAGAGGTATAAAAAAAATGTTGTTTATAGTGCAAGTTCAATGAACGATTACAGAGTCAAACAGTTCGACGGATGTGAACTTTCTGACACTGCAGAAAAATCATCCTTGGAATTTTTTTCAATTGACAACAGAGAAATCCTCTGTTAGCCAGATGTAAGCTAAACTTTGATCTGTAGATAAACTGAAACCTGTAATGGGAAGTTAATAATATTTCAATGTATGCAATGAAAGAATAAATATTTTAGTTACACTATCTGCGCATACTAGTGTAAATTTAATCTTGCTTTCCACAAGTTAGAATTAAAATCTTTTTTTTTATTGAACTAACAGATCACTCTGATATATTTTGAAATTTTTTTCTATTGGAAAGTAGGTTTATAAAGCACCTTTAAATATAATCAAACACGTATAGCATTTCCCGTATTTAAATGAATTCAAATTATCTGAACAAATAACAAAAGGTAAGCACTTGTTTTGTGAATTACTTTCACATAGACTGTAAAAGAATATTTTCTATTCAGAAATTAAATTCGAAGCAACATATATAATATATATAACATAACATATTTTATAATAATTTTTTTAGTATATGTTTCTTTTAAAACAATATGCGACGTTTAGACTGATACTCCTGGTATTTTTTTCTAGAAATAACTCTAATAAAATCTGATAAAGAAGACATTTATATATTTCATAAATGGCATCATTCCTATCTTTCTCGCAGGCATTTACTGAACCCCCATATCCCATTAAATGCTGATTCTGATCTCTTATATGTAGAGTATTTATTTTTGTATGCATATTTTATTTAAACATCTTTTTTGACTGAATGCTTTGTCTTTAGGAAAAAAAAATTTTTTTTCGAAAATCGGCAAATAACTTTTGCTTAGCATTGATAAGATACTTTTTCTAAACTAGGGGTCGAATCTCACTTCACAGGAGAAGGGAAATCTCAAAAAATTGCACTGGAACCCAATTAAAGCGAATGAATATTAAAATTCGTACCAAGAACTATTTCAGTATTTTTTATTTCCCAGTCACTGGTCTATTCGAAGAAATTTTTTGTATTACTTTGATTTCTATTTTAATATATAATTTCTATTCCCAGTGATCAGTATTCTATTAATCCTAACTAAAACAATTTGAAAGACGTAAGGGCGAGTTTTTTTTAATTTAAAATTAAACTGACGTATTTTAAGTAGAAGCAAGGAGCACAAAAATTTAAGAAGCCTAACTTTATGAACACAGCAGGACCATTTTATTTGTAAATTTATATATTTTTTACCTAATTTTGGACACTTTTGCAATTTACAGTACAGTGACTGCATTTCTACAATGTAAAAAAAAATTAAGTTCAAGCATTGTTAGTGTTTTTTCAAACACCCTGCTATACGCGGATGATAATCTGAATTCAGCTCCATGGATAGAAAATAAATTGCGCTACGAAGACCCCTTTTAAACAATTTAGAAAATTGGACACTGGTAGCAGGGTTTTTATTTCACTTTATAAACATCATCGGGAATTTTATTGCTCTTATGAACCCGTTTTTACGGATGGTTCTAAGTCATCTGATCATGTGGGTTGCGCATTTGTCCATGGTCGTCTCATTATAAGTTATAAACTTCATCCTTTTACTTCTGTTTTTACCTCTGAATTAACTGCTATTTACTTAGCCCTCAAATATATTGATGAACAACAGATCCATAAATCTGTTATTTACACAGATTCTCTGAGTGCTCTGCAAGCTTTAAACTCGTCATCTCTTGATCATCCGCTTCTACAGGAAGTGAAGATATACCGCCTTCTATGTGAAAAAAATATTAGAGTTTTGCTTTCCTGGATCCCATCGCATGTGGGTATTTCTGGAAATGAAATCGCAGATACAGCAGCTAAGTCAGCGAGCGTCAATTTGCCCCAACGTCTTTCTTATAAAGATATGCGCACAACTATAATTCGTTGGTGCTATCGCCAATGGCAAAATCAATGGGACATGGAGACTAACAACAAGCTCCATTTTATTAAACCACAATTGGCCAACTGGTCTTCAAAACTAAGTAGACGCTATGATGTAATTTTATCCCGACTACGTATTTGTCACACTCGCCTGACACATAGATTTTTACTTTTTTCAGAGCCTCCCCCAATATGTGATGATTGTGGAGTTATGTTAACTGTTCGTCACATTTTAATAGAATGCACCCGCTTTATTGACCTTTGGCGTAACTATTTTAAACCCAACAATTTTAACTTGGATTTTTTATTGGGTGAGACTCATCACCCAAACACTTTCTTATATATTAAAGATGTGGGAATTTTACGTGAAATTTAGTCTGGTTTTAATTATTCTATATCAGGATCTTGCACCAGAAATTCAAATCCAAATCAAACACCCTGCATTTATCCGTGACATTTGTTCGTTTAATGTTACGCAACTGATTTAAAACGTTTCGCAACTCTTTGAATAATTATTTGAATTATAACAACCAGCATATAAACATTTGATCTAATTAAAGTTTGAAGGTAATAAAGGGGATACTTGAATGTAAGTGCATCACTAAAATATTTTTTCTTGCTGGCTTGTGAAGTATACAAAAATATCATTTTTACCATTAAAAATTCAGGCCTGGTAATTTTGATTAATTATCCCGTTTTAGAACTCCAGAGTTAGAAAAAGAATTTTGGAACTATGCCGTCTGTCAGTGTGAGATGATAATTCATACACGTAACTAGTTTGATGGACTTTGCAGTTTGTATGCAGATTGCGGAAAATTTGAGAAACAGATAATCTTAAAAACGTGAAGTGCATGTAAACTTCTTTTTCGGTCTCTAATGTTTGAAATAGTATACAACAAATTAAAACTCAAAATCAACTAACCATAATGTCATGAAAATAAATAAGGCTTAAACGAGGACAATAAATGAACTGTTAAGAATTCGTTACATTTCACTTAGTATACGTCACTGACAACTCCACCAATGATATATGCGCGTAGTAAAAGATTAATTGTTGAATTGACTGTGCTGGGACCTCGAAGGCTGTTTATTGCTTCTGTTGCGCTCAATGGTATGCGAATTCGAACCAATCCTCAGAATAGACGATTTATTTCTCTTGATTTTCCTTTACCAAAGTCAATGATGGCTGCTGAGGATAATGAGAATGTTGAAATTTTTGAGCAAATAATCCCATATGGTCATGAAATTCAATTTGCTATCTATATTCAAAACTTCGTTGAAAAACTACCGTGGTACTTTACGCAGATTTTTCACACTGATTGCCTAGTTTTTCCGACGTCTTGGAGTTTGCAGATCAAAATCCAACAATTCCCAATCATCGGTACTCTCTCTTTTTATGTTTCTTTAAGGCGAGTGGATTGCATTAACAGGCCTGTTAAAGCATTTTTTACATTAGTTTCCTATATTTCCCATCTTTCTTTATTTCCAGTGAACGCTTTTATTAGAGATTATATACTACCCGGTCAACAAATACATGGAAATATGGAAGTTGCATCGTCTGAAGAAATGAGAGATATGCTTAATGAGCAATTGCTTTTTCATGTCACTATAAATATTCAATTTTGTCATTCATAGCATGATTTCCTCTCAGAAACGGATTCAATACCTGAAATATACAGTCTGTAATCTATTTCCAACTGAAAATTTTACTTTTGAAGCGTCAGTTGAATACAAAACTCCAAACATGTGCTCTTTTATGAGGTGTCTGTAATACCTAAATTACTTGAAAGTAAATTGAAAGAGTCCATAAACTACTTTAAAAAAATGATGCGAATTTCCTGATTCCAGTATTTTAAACTTTCAAAATGCTGTTCTTTTCTGGATGAAGCTATTGTTATTGGATGCGTATCAAAAGTTTCCATTGACTGTTTTAACACTTCGATAAAATTAAGCCTTCAGCCAGTGATGTGCAAAATTGGCATAATGAATTGTGCACATTATTTTGATTTTATTTATATCTGTTAATTAACAGAATTCAAACAGGTTTGTGGAATGCATTACAATTTTATATTTATCATTTCATTATTTATTTTCAAAGCCGATTTTCTTTTCAATGTAAAGATTTTATGTTAAAATAAAATGTTTATAGTTGCTACCTGCATGTTATCCAATTTCAATTAATATTCGCTATAGAATAGATTATTTAAAGGAATACCACTTTAATTTTTTAAACGTGTTTTCCTTTAAGATTGTAATATCCGCAGATAGAACAATTAGTTTCTTTTTTAATTTCTCGCACCATGATAATCTGTTGTTATAGCGCTCGAATTTCTTTATTAAATATAACATATATCAATGCATACTTTCAAACCTTGCTTATTTTATATTGTTGTATCTGCAACTATTACTCGTTATTGTAGCTACAATTATTGTCTTGAACATAAAATGTTTTTCTTAACTTTGGCCTGAATTAATATTCGAAAGTATTTCCATGGGTGGCATATATTCTCGTCACATCAATGGCTATCGTTGATAGTTTTAGTATTTTGTTATTTCTTTCATGAAATATGTTTTTGATATAGCTTTTTTGGGTTGAAGTGAAGCATAGTGTGCCCTCCGAATTTATTTCCAATATGGAAGCCCAATGGAATGTTCTTCTAGCAACCCTAATGCTGTTTTGTGTACTATTTTTCACAATGGTTGAGTTGTACATGAACTACAATTATTTTATGAAAAATGTTAAGTTAAAAAATAATAAAGAATAAACATTAAAGATTTCAAATTTGTTCTGTATAATAATTAAAACTTTTCTTTACAAATAATAAGAAACTGCAATTTTATTTTTTATGCAAATACGAACAGAAAATATTTATTATTTTGCAATTTTTAATTGTCAGTATTTAAAATATCGTCTGAATTCTCTCTTTACGAAATCGTCTGCATTCTTACATTAAAAATCAACAGCAGTTCCATAATTTCAAAACCTCATTTAAAAAGTCAAATTGAGACGTACAGTGAAATTGTTATCCTCGAGAATATGCAATGGCCAGCGAAAAAATTAATAATGCTCTTAAGAAATTATAAGCGAACATACATGGACACTTCATGTAAGAATATTTCATTCAATATACATTTCAGTTAGTAATTTGTGTCATCGTAAAAAATAATTGGAATTAAATATATTTATTAATTTTCAAATGTATAGAAATTCTGTTGCTGTTATTTGATCTGTTTGTACGGCTTAAGGAAAAAAATAACAGTTTGCATTATAAATTAATAAACGATACAATCATGTATGCAGAATTTAGGTATAATATAGAGATTTTACAATTGTTTTCCCTTCGATTCTAACAAAGGGCAGTTTATTGCTTTGTTTACAGCAGTATAAATTTTTATATGACAAAAGTTTCATTTATGGTAAGTTATTTTTTCTTTAAATAAATACCTGAAGCGAGTTTTGCACATATATAAATTTTCGTCATCCTATTTTGTGTGATAAAGACAAATCAATTCGTAAATAAGATCTGAAATAAAATAGTATTTAATTCTTATATTCTAAATTGAATTTCAGATTTTTTCCTATGTTTAATGATTAGAAAGTAAATTTTAATTTTGAAATGGGATACATAGTTTTAGGAGAAAAATTTGAAGCTCCCTGTCTGATTTAAAACATCCTTTTCGAGTTTTGTCTGAAAGATTGTATTTTAAGTCCTTAAAACTGTTTTTGTTTTATTTAATGACAGTTAAAATTGAAATTCTAAGCATATAAATAGAATATAATAACTAAAAATGGAATAAAAACAATAAAGATAGCATTTTTCTCTTATATTCAGCTTCTCTAATATTTAATGCTTATTTGTGTTTTGTAACATTTATGAAGTATCTATTATTATTTTGGAATGTTTTTTTTTTCAAATGACTTTCTCCATCTTTCGGAATATTGTTACAAATTTAAATTTTAAAGCATCGTTTTATCTTGATTTTCCATTGATGCTACAATTTTTTTATCATAAATACATAGATATAAAGGATACTTATGATAAATATCAATCACGGTAAGGATATTTCAGGTAACCTGAAATGAGTTTTCAAGTTGGTTAACTGAAGAAGTATTCAAATGTGTCGTAGCTGAATGAATGACAAATCTTTGTAAAGAGTGATTAGTCAAGAGAACGACAATTAAAAAAATCTACAAATTAAAAATACACATAGAATAAATTTGGAGGAAAAGAATGAATGGTATACAAAACGGAGAATTTCGGAAGAAAGTCTTTTCTACTTGGTCTTGTAAATGAAAAACTTAATTTTTATTGCAATATGATTTTTTTCATACATTCCTATTTTTTTAACAAATAATTAAAAATTGGCACATATTTAATTAAAAATACTAATTTGATAGGAATCTATATAATTATATAATGATACCCCGTTGAAAATAGTGTAATTTTTAATTGTTAGTAATTTTATTCATATTATCGTATTTTGTCTAGCTGATAAGGAGATGCCTTTGTACTTGTTTGCTGCGATTCATATGCAAAAGGAGAATTATATAACCAATGAATAATTTATTCCTATTAGAATACAAATTAAATAAAAAATGCATCCACACTAAAGTTGAACCTATAAAGAGAACCAAACTGGTTTAAATTTGTGATAGCATTACTATGTCTTAAACTGACGTTTTGCAGTGGATATAACACGCCATTTCATAAAAGTAAAACTTCCGTATTTTGGGGTTTAACTAACTTTTTAACGACACTTCAAAATTATTCCTTTAGCAATTTTTCTCTCCTTATAAGTCATTTTGACATCCCTAACCTAACTTAACTATACTTCAAACTTTAAAAAAAAGCTCTTTTTTATAATGACTATAATAAAACACCATATATTTTTGGTTTGAAATTATTGAATTAAACAAATGAATCAAGAAAAAATATGGCAAAATCTGGTGAAACTCAATAGTTTTCGATTAATAAAAGTTGTTATATTGCAGTAAAGTCATGAATATAGGATTCAAATGTTAATAGAAGATAAAACATAGAAGATATGATTATTTTTTTAAGTAGGTATAATATTTTATGAGAAATATTATTCACTATCGATTTTATTAGTATACTTTTGTATAAATAAATTAAAAAATATTTCTTCTTTCATAAAACGCAATGTCCAAATTATTCAGATTATACTAAAAGTCATGTCATTAAATATTCAAAAAATGTATTAAAATCATATCTCATTCTTGTTGTAACCTCTTTCAGGAGAATTTCTCATCAGTAACATAATCAGTTTTCAAAACATTTATTGACAGTTTTATGACCAGTATGGAAATGTCCTGTAAGGATAAGTCATACAATCAATCATATTACATATATATGTATATGATAGTAAAATTAAGTACTAATCGGTTTTAGAAAAACAAATTAGAAATTATGAGATTACCATTTATTGACCTTTCTTTCCATGATTTGACTTTTTTTATTATATTTTATACAATATTTAAATGTAATTAAAATCATTTCAATAGGAAGTAATATAAGATTTGATGTATTTAATTTTAATTAAAAGAAACTGTACATAATTTATAAAATAATACTCTTCCCTAATGTATTTTTAACATTATTATGCAGTCTTCTTAAATACAAAAGCTTTCTTCTAAATAAAAGGCTATATATATATATATATATATATATATATATATATATATATTACTGATAACGATTCAGTTATGAACCGAATTTAATACTAGATTTACCAGCCATTTAAATATACCTATTTCTACCATTGCACGACCAGTCAAAATGACTGCTCTGGTAAATCTAGTGTTAAGAAGTTTTTTTTTCCCTTTAAATGCTAAGAAATGTCTGAATTTTTTGAAATAAAATTTCTTCATATTTAAGAATTGTTAAAATTATGTTTATGAATATGAAGAGAAAAAGTGATGAATGATTTCAGCAACTAAGAAATGTAAAAAATTATAAAATGAAGACGCGTGCTTAATCTTGCCCATTTAATTTTTTTAAAATGCAGACAGCACTTTGCGTTAAGTGACCAGTCATTATAAGGAAAATTTTCTATCTAAAATGCATACTGCATGAAAAAAGTTGATTAAATTAAATTAAAAATCTTTTAAATAAGAATTATTTTTGGAAAACAAAAAACAAAATTGATATTCTTATTTTTTTAAAAATAAGAAAATATTGATAAATAATGCAGCTTTATCTTCAAGTTAACATAGACATTATATCGAAAGATATCGATTCTATTTTAAGTCCCCATTTTAGTTTTGCGCTATACATTTAAAATAATTTATTTTGCGATGAAATTTTACGAATTATATAAAGTTTTTACTTTCAGAAATTACAGGGAAAATTAATTAGTCATATAGAATTTAAAGTAGTTGATTTTATCATTAAAAGGTTTCCTACATGATAAATAAACAATACATTTTTTGAGAAAAAGTTTTAAAAAAGATTAGAACTTCTATTTTGTAGTAATGTTGATGATAATGTTTCATGTTTGATTCGTCTATCCTGATCTTATTTTTTAAAATTTGCTTCCAATTTGTAGAAGAGGTAAGGTGTGCATATACAATTAAAAAGTATTTAATATCTTTGAAATACTGGTGAATGTAAATTAAACAACTAACAATAAATTAAGCAAATACTTCCTTCAAATCACAAACGACTACCACAAGTGGTCCTATTAAAGTAGAAAACTAGACGAGTTTTTCAGTTCAACAGGTATTACCTTCCTGTTATGACTCTGGAGGACAGGACGAATCCATTTTATTTTCGTAGATGAAAAACCATTACCGAACTTTCAGGCTTTATAATTCTCACATTAGCCTGACATATGTTATTAACATGTAATGCCTATTAAATGAGAGAAATAATTTGTCTAAATACATTTTTTAATTTGAGGTGAATGCGAATCATAATTCTATAACGCATCCAAGCGGAGCCTTTGCGGTGGGTGACGCACTCTGGACAAGAGAGCATCATCCCAGCGCTTTCATTGATTTTCGGGGAAGGAGGGGGGGGGGTGCCCTTCCAAACGGAAACGCTCCCGGGAATCAAACAAAAGCTTCCAGAAACCAGGCCTCGTTGCTATATTTATCTTGTCAGATTAAGCGGCATCGTCGACACACATCTAAGTAATTTTGAGAAGTTGCGTTATTTGAAGTTCTAAAAAAGTTTAAAACTAAGATGAGCGCTTTTTTTTTTTTCCAAATATGGAAGAGGACGAATATGATTTTGTGGTTACCGACACTTTTAGACATACAACGAACTATTTTATGGCTGTGTATCGAGGACCAAGTGTTTAAACAATAAAATTTGAAGAAAATTTCGACATTGTAAAATTTTCTTCAAAAAAAAATTTTTTTTTTGATGGAAAAAAAATAGAATTTTTTTAATGAAATTTTGATTTTTTAAATCTAAATTTCATTTAGATTAAAAAATCTAATTTTCAAAATCTAAATTTCTTTAAATTTAGATTTTTTTCTTACGAACAAGTACCAGAGACAGGCAAGATTACCTGTTCCGGTACATTAAAAAGAAAAGATAATGATAGTATTCCTGTGCATGCTTTCGTTTTTATAATAATTTTTCATGAAGATAGCTGTATTGCACGTCTTCCGGATGCTATTTGTAACGGTCAGATTTTTCCTGATGGTTCCCTAACAGGCTCATTTTGTGATGGCAATCCAGAATTAATAAATCGGCCCTTGTTAGTTTGAGTTACGGTCGACATTTGCAATTATCAAGGAGTATCAACTGCCATGGAACAGAATGAAGTATCAACTTCATGTGCTTAATTGTACATGAAGCATTTTCAAAAGATTATTGTGTATAGTGATTAAAGGAACATTTTAGAAATTTTTACTCAGAATTTTTTTATTTTTCAACAAAATCATTTGTACAAGATATCCAAACAACTTGTAATGTCCATTCTACATGGACTATCGGAATTTTTTTTTTTTTTTTTTTGATTAAAAAAAGGCTAGAGACAGTAAAATCAGTTTCTTCATACCCTCCAACAACTATGGAATTTCTTTAGTTACTAAGAAAATTAGGTGAAAACTACGGATTTATTGATATATAATGAAAAATTAGCAAAAACTTCTAAAATACCCTCTTCCCGAATCTTTCCAACGGTGATAATGAGTGAAAAATATTTTTAAACAATTAAAGTTCTTTGGAAATATCTTCTTTTAAATAATTTGTGGATATTTGTTATATGTAATATAGCTGTTGGAAGTGCTACAGAGTACTCGTTTGCTAGAGAGTATTCGTTCTTTAAACAGAACAGAAAATTGTAAGCACAATATTGAACATATCAATTCATACTATGTTTTATCGATTTTATTCTTAGTATTGTTTCGGAAATATTCTGGGCATGAGTTAATTTTCAGAATTTTACTACTTCTGAAGTATCAATGTGTGTTGAATCTAAATATAATATTCAAATTTCTTTATTGAGCATAATTGAACATCTTTGTGAATATGAAGTATATAATGAAATGTTGTTAAAGCTTTGGTGAAACACAGCAATCCCTAATTTGCTAAGCGTGTATCAAAATATATTTTATCCAATTTTATTAAAATGTAAAAATGAATTCGTGATCTCTTCTATTTCTTTTTGAATGAGACCAATTTGATCAGAATATTTTGTTGTTTAAAAAGTTCAAAAAAATCCATGATAAATTTAAAGGACCATTGAGTTTCTTTATAAATATTTATGGCAAGAACTTGTGGTATGAAATTACACAGAATATTTAAGAGTAATGAATTTTAATGGTTGTATGACTTTTCCATACATTCATTTACATATCAGTCATAAAACAATCAATTAATGGTCTTGTTTATAAACTAGTTGTGTTACTAATAACAATTCTAGAAGTGATTAAAACATTTCAAACGATACCTTAAAGTATCAGATTTGATACGATGGTTAGCAGAATTTTGAATACTTAATGACATATTTTTTTTATTCAACTTTGTCATCTATAAAAAATGAATTGATTTTGATATACATAAAAAGCATGATTAGTATGAAAGAAAATGATATCTTTGCTCATATAAATAGTCTACTTCTAAATAATAATAATTTCTTCTTAAATTTGGATAGTAAATTTATTTCCTTACATAATTATAATGATTCCCATTAATCTTAACGGTTTGGGTTTCTTCAGTTTTTGACATTTCTTCTTGATTCATATATCTAAATCATCAAGTTCGAACAGTGAAATATGTGTTATTTAAAAATGAGCGTTTAAAAAAAATTTGTCTCTTAAGTTTAAAGTATAATTAAAAAAGGTTAGTGGTATTTGAATGGTTTGTAAGGAGGGAACAACTGCAAAAGGAATGATCTTGAAATACCATGTCAGAAAAACTTGTATAAATGCTGTATGAAACCATGTATGAATATTACATGACTGTTAGATGGAGTGTTACAACAATTTCAAAAAAAAATCAATTTCCAGAGTAGAAGTGCAATTATAATTTTACGCCTTTCTGAATATCATGGTAGATTTAATTTGAATGTTGTTGAATTTTTTTAACATTTCTGCTGTGATGAAGACAAATTATTTGCTCTTAATTAAACTTTTAATTTTGTATCTGAAATATTGCATGTACAGAGTGCATAAAAAGCTAGAGCCTGTCGTTGCAGAAACATATTAATATTTCTGTAACTGATTATTTGCTGCTTCAAAACTCTATAAGAGACGATAGCTAAATGCTATAGCCGACTCACATTCACACTTTCACAGACAGAAGTTTTTTCCTTATAATTAAGCATAAAAATTTAGTTCTTACCAACAGATATTGAGTTTTTGGCAGAACTAGTCTAATTACTTCCAAACCCCCTTTTTCAATGAACTACGAATGATTTATTGGACTTTTAAGACCTGTACAGCAGAGTCCCAATACTGAATCTTGAGTTTTTAATGGACATTTTGACATTCTAATGCGGTAACGATCACTGTGATTTTAAAAATGGTTATAGGTGTTTGTCACTTCTTCTTGAATTATTTGAATTCTTCTAAAAGTTTAAGATTTTTTCAGCTATAATTATTTTTAATGAATTAAGAACCAGAGAATTATATTGGAGAGCTAAAGATTAAAATAGATTGTATCACTGTTTTGGTGTACTCAAATCATTTTTATTGAAGAAAAAAATAGTTTATATTAATTAATAATTTAGATTCAGAATAATAATGTAAACAATTCCTGTTTACAAAAATATAGCTCAACATTTTGACTATTCAAAATTTATTTCAAGTTTCAAATTTAATTTCAAATTAGTTTTCGAACGTTCTCATTAGTTTTGTACTATTTCGTGAAAGTAAATTTTACATTTTTCGTTATCATTGTTCAATAGATAAAGGATTATAAATGAACAATTATAACTAATATCTGTAAATAAATAGAAAATTGGCATTGTTTGCATAAAAGTTATAGATGAATTTGAAATGGATAAACATAATCAAAGTAGAATTTGAACTAACATATGTTATAATAGTGAATCTGAAATTTTTTAAGACCTGAAGATTCTTAAGGAATTAAAATTAACTTAAGAGATCCTGAAACTTGGAATTGACTGAATATAAGTGTGTATGTGTGTTTACATCTTTATACATACATTTTTACAAAGCACTATGATAAAAAAAAATAATGTAAAATTTAACTGTTGGTTTGTTTCAAAATATGTTGAAGTGTGAAATTAAATTAATCGATTCAAGGTGAACCTCACAATGCCTAGGATAACAAAATGTCCAAATGTGCCACTAAAATTATATCGTGTGAAAACTTATCAGAATCAAACATCATACATTTTTTTTGCAAAGAATTGGTTTAAAGTAAAAAATGATTTACTGTAAATGACTAATTTTAAATATACTATATTTGTCATTTGCATGGAACAGAATGACAAATTTAACTCTATACAGATTTTACCACATTTCTAAAATACATTTTATCCTCTCCCAGCCCTTTTTTAATTTAACTTGAAGCAGCTGTAAAAATATGTAAAATAAAATACTATAAAAATATATCAGAAATTCTTCTTACTCCTGCCACTGGAAAGGTTAAATACACAACTGTTGGCATAAACGAAATGTTTTCTGTTTTACAGCTTAACTCCTACTATATGGGACCTAAACCCCAACAAGGATTGATATATAAAGCATGAGGACTTACGGTTTCTGGCGGGGGTCCTTTCTTTATTGGTCGCTCCCATGGCTAGGTGTGTTGGTAGTTGCAAGGAGGGTCTGTAATCCAGGGGGTGATCTCGAACACCCAGAATTTCAGAGACAGTAGCATGATGTCGAGAACAGATGGCAGCTTACGGTGTGTTGATTGTTGAACATCTGTCTGTTGTGAAGGCTTTCAAAAGGAGGGAATAAAGAAGCCATCGTTGATCCTTATAGGTAAATCTGAGCGTGGAGAATATTGAATAGCGTAGCCATGAGCTATTCAATAGCTAAGCCCTGTCGCTCTTATTTCATTCACTCTAACTATTGAGGTATGTAAATCCCATTGCCTGGTTTGGATGTTATTATGCGTTATTTTATTCCGTTTTGGCTATTGAAAGAAAATTTTCTCCGGTCTGTTGATTTTTGGTTAAAGGATATATTTATCAATTTGAGGACTTCGTTAACAATGCTATCTGTATTGTTAAAGAATTTAATAGAAATCTTTTCAGTAAAATCAATCTGGGGTACAGCTTTGATGGTTTTCATTATTCTTGATGGTACAGGATATTGGATGTATTTCCAAAGCTTTCTTCGATATCCGGAATGCCAGAAAATATCGAGATGATATCGTAAATAATATTGTTGAGCATTTTGTGCCAATAACGATCATTCATTCTCGCACAATAGTTTCCAGATTTACAATTTCTTTTCAGATACTATTTTCTAGTGCTTGTAAAATGAGAAGATTAGATTTTACTGCTGCATCCCCAAATGGGGCATGTAATTTTTGGAAGCAAAATCGAAAATTAAATTAGCACTTTATTGTACCTATTCATTTCAGAATCTTGTGCAAGGTCGGGATAAAGTTTACTTGAGGTACCGTGAAATTTAATTTTAGTTGCATTGAAATAATTTTCCATATTTGTCGCGAGTCTAAAATATTTACCAAGTCCTATGTATTTGACTTGCTGAGATCATGGAATTGTTTGGCTGTAAGATATTGAAGTTGTTGATAAGAATTTTTGGTAAATATTTTTCACCCATTGCGAAATACTGTTTTCTGCTCATTAAAAGCAATTTTCTGCTAAGGAATCAGTCATCAAGTCTTCTAAAATTCTCCCACATATTTATGGTTTTTGTCTTTAAATAATATTTCTGTGTCACCCACATGCATTCCGGCCGCGGTGGCCCGGTGGTAAAGTCTCGGCTTCGGAACCGGAGGGTTTCAGGTTCGAGGCTCGATTCCACCGAAGAACCGCCGTGTGAGGGGGTCTGTTGCACGTTAAATCTGTCAGGCCAAATGTCCTCCCGCTGGTGTGGCGTGGTGTGGAGAGGGGGGTGCCAGTTCAGGTGTCGTCCTCGTCATCTGACCGTGGTTCAAAATTACGAGGTCCGTCCCAAAATAGCCCTCGTGTTGCTTTAAACGGGACGTTAATATAACTAAACCAAACCAAACCCACATGCATTCCTATGGTTGTTTTATGTATTTTCTGTATGAAGAGTAATGTACGAAGAAATTTTTTCCTCCTTGTGGCATGCTTGCAATCATGGTTTTCGGTGAAATTCGGTTATTATTTGCATTTCCAATAATTCTTTCATTAAAGTATGAATTGATGAACTGGATTAAATTTGAAGCGTTGTCTTATTTAATTTTGTGAACCCATTCTTGCACTAAATTATTGAAAACTTTTTATATATCCAAGAACATTGTTTCAGTGCATTCCCGTTTTCAAAATCACTCGTTATACTCTACAACTCTTTACAGTTGATGTGTTTTTGTAAGAGATTTTCAGTAAATTTTCTGACTAAGACGAATCTTGATCTGGTTTTAAGATTGGACCTATAACCGCTGTTTATTACGTTTATGGGAAGTAATTAATGTTAAGGAAATTAATTAATGTTGCGGTAATTTTAAATAATACCAAATATAGGAATTTTAGCATTTTATTAGATATATGATCGATTCCTAAGGATTTCTTAATGCTTTAATTGATGATTTTAATAATTTAGGATGGATTAATATGAATGCTCTTATTATTAAGTGGAATTTTAGAGAGAGGGATCAAAATATTTAGTGATTTCCACTCCTGTCTAATAGTGCAACTTCTCATTGAAGAAGAAATGTCTTTCTAAATTCCTGAAAACTGCTTTGCCTTGTCTGAATCCGAGAGTACTAAACCGTTTACTTCTAAGATAGTGGGATTTTTTTTTTTCTTCTCATGAATTTTTCTTTGTTCCAGAGCGTGCAAACAATTGGATTTATGGCTCCAAGTTCTTGTTAATATTTTACAGTTCTTTATTTTCTAGGTTGTTTTTTATTCTTTAATTTTTTCTATTCTATTTAATTCCGTTATATGACTGAGTTCCGTGGGCTTTACCCATCTATTTTAGTCCACTTTATTGTTTGATCAGTGCTTTGATATTTGGGTTTATGTAAGCTTCAACTACTTCCCTGGTTGCTTTATTTTGAATTGACGTGCTTTTAATAGAACTTTCGGTAGATTATTTAAATCTTTTTCAATATCTGCGGTATTCGTGATTTTTATATGTTTGGTTTCTACTGCTGTTTTATGGCTGGTTGTGCACTCAGCGCTTTTTTCTGATCGCTTATTTCACCGATGCCGACATAACAACAGTAGTGTATTGAATTATACTAGAGCTTACGCACTAGGTGGGCAAATAAAGATTCGGTCCATCCGCCCTTTATCAGACTCTGTGCAGACGCCCGTTGTCACTAGCGCTTCCGGATAATCAGATGCATGATCCCAAATCCTTTTTTCCCATTAATTGGATAAATCAAAATAACTCAATTTTTTCCCCTTTTCCTCTTCATTCTAAGACAAGATAATAATGATAGAGTTTGTACTCTATTAATTTCAAATTACCCTTAAGCAGTACTTAGTTTAAACAACACGGTTAAAGTAAATTTATTTGTTGATGAAATTATGCTGACTCTTACGACGGAGTCGGAATTTAAACGCCGTGTGTGTAAGCATTTGATTTCTGGGAGTGGTCTCGGCAAAATACTGACATAAAAAAAACGCTGTGTGTGCAACGAGCCTGTGGTAGTTTCGCGTAATTTTGAGATTAGTGGTCGAATATTCAAATTGAAGGTTACTTAAACAGAATCTTGAGCTAAATACTAGTTTGAGAAATAATTAATTGAATAGTGAAGAGTAAAATAATTTACAATGGTTAAATCAATGTTGAAAATGGAATTGGGCGTATGACGGATGCATTCATTAGTAACTAATGTTATTTATACTCACATTGCAGGTTTACTGAAACTTAATTATAGTTGTGTTGCAGTAAAATTTATAAAATTTCAAAGTGTTGCTGTAAAATTTGGTGAATATTAGAATAGTCATAGAGAAAGTGTATTTCAGAAAATACGAAGATACTTATCGATGGGCATGGAATCTTTTTTTATGGGATAACCTTACTTTTTCCCACATTAAAAAACAATGATAAATACCAAATTTTAACATTTGAATTTTCTTTTTTGAAAATTCATTAAGATTTTTTCAAATAAATTGTATATATATATATATATATATATATATA